>JAWQFJ010013393.1:120000-205000 GCA_034096865.1 Theodoxus fluviatilis | reverse complement strand
CTAATGCGCATGCGTAGACGTCACGTCAAGAGGTGAACTAGCCACATTTCAATGGCCGACGTGTTGCCGGTTCACTCAGAAAACGCTCTATTTCGAGATACTAGCAACCCATCCAAAGAAAATATAAGCCATGCACAGCATTAATTTATCAAAGTTGTATGTTGAATGCATCAATAGGTCGTGAAAGCTTTTACATTTTACACATCGAATGCAGGTCGACGCATCCACGCCGAACTTTTGTCTCCAAGATGGCGGCGCGCACTGTACTCATGCTGTCCGCCATCTTGAATCTTAAAAGCTAGGCACCTCTCAAGCTGCCTCGCTCAATCTACGCTCGTCTACGATTGGCTCGCTAGCAAGCAAAGAATGAAACTGCCCATTCGGCGAGATCTGCGTAGATCTACCGAGATCTTCGCATTTTGAAACCCGCCCCAGATACGGCTGTCGTGGAAAATCTTTTTTCCGCTTCCCCCGAGACGAGACAAGACCCAGCCTTGCACGAGCAATGAGGATAGTTGATCTTCTGCTTAACAGCGTCAAGATGGATATAAATTATCGATGTGGTGTTTCATTTTTTCGCACTGATCTGAAGCACCGAGCTGTCACCTCCACCGTGTAATCCTCTTGCCCATAGATCTTAATTTCGTCTAAATAACATGAGTAATATTTATTCATACCCCTGTCTATCACAGTCTGAGAAATCTTCTCACTGTCTGGCAAAAATGAGACACAAATGCTGTCCGGAATACAATGCAACGAGTTAAGTCTGCGTTCATTTGGAAGCCATTTTTGCGCCCGCATCTGTTACCACGAGAGATACAGCAAGAAAGTGACGTGGCTGTGGAGTGGGTCGCCATTCCATGAATTGACTACTTGCATCGTAAAAATTCATTCTTTCTCCTTCTCCAATGTTCTCGAAATTATTCCTCCTGGCATAGATTCTATATAGGATCCATCCTCCTAAAACATCTACTCGCAAATGACGTCACGTTATACGACGTCAAATGATCACGTCACAAATTTTGCAAAATGGAGTCTGTTGAATCGTTTTCAATGAAACACCAAAATGTAAAAAAGTCACTTTCTTTTCAAACCTCGATTCAGAAAATTTGATAATATTGAATGGGACCTAACTTCCAGTCAGTGTGCAAAATCTCAAGGAAATCCGTCCAGTAGTTTTTGAGATATAGGCCGTGGAGACGGGACAGACAGACACACACACACAGAGACAGACTAATAAAAACCGCTGGCGCTGAACCTCCAGGTTTTGGCACAACAACAAAAAAAGATCGGGTTCGAACCCGCAACCTCTCGAGAGAACTATTGATGCATTCAACATACATCTTTGACGGTACTACTATTGACCGCAATACCCCGCAATACCCCGCAATACCCACAAATATACCGCAATACCACCAAATATGCAACTCGTACTTGCGTCAAATCGCCGTAGTTTGATGTTTGCTTCGTCCAAAGAACATACGTTACATAGACATAAAGAAGCGTCACTCCGCGATTTTAAGCAAGACGAGATTTAGAGTTGCGTCCCTTGTTTTGGTTGGCTGGCAGGCGAAATCAATGCTTGGAGCGATTATGCTCTAGCTACCTATTTTATGAGCCAGTGAGTCTCTCAAATTGACAATAAACTGATGACTGCTCTAGTGTTTAAACTGCCAAGACTTATCCGACAGGCAAATGGAGACAATGAGTTTAGATCTGATAAGTGGTCATTCAATGATCATAGTATACTATGTTTGGCCAGAAAACAACATTGAAACTGATGCGATGTTTCGATATCCTAATACGCTCAAAATACTTCTACTCAATTTTGAGACACATGGGTCGCCAAAAACCATACAAATTCAACTAAACTTTCGGACCGATACACAGAAGCGACCGCATCACGAAGGGACGTAACTCTCGGAAACAGTCAAACTACGGCGATCGCATTAGATCAGTCTTGGCAGCGTTCAGCGGGCTAAGTAAACATCAAACTACGGCGATTTGACGCAAGTACGAGTTGCATATTTGGTGGTATTGCGGTATATTTGTGGGTATTGCGGGGTATTGCGGTCAATAGTAGAACCCAGATTTGATAAATTAATGCTGTTCAAGGGTTACATTTTCGAAACGAAACGACCCGCATCGTAAAAAATCCTTCTGTCTCCTTCACCAACGTTCTGGAAATTATTCATTCTCGCATGGGTTCCCCGAAACTCTAAATGACGTCAATCTAAAAAGATACCCATAATTTCTGCTGTTACGTCAATTGAAATGTTGAGACAGAAAGCTTCTAAGTGGGACTGAATTTCAGATCGTACATGCAAATGACGTCATGCTATTAATGACGTCAAATTTGGCTTTGCCGTCAAATGTCATTTCAATAATTTTTCGACCGGTAATTTCGAGAATACGACCTTAGAAAACCACTTTCTCTTCAAGCCTCGATTCTGAAAATTTGATACATTCAATCGGACCTAACTTCCAGTTAGTGTGCAAAATCTCAAGGAAATCCGTCCAGTAGTTTTTGAGATATAAGCCGTGGAGACGGGACAGACAGACAGACAGACAGACAGACTAATAAAGTCTGTAGGACCTCCAGTAAACCTGGAGGGATAAAAACCGCTGGCGCTGAACCTCCAGGTTTTGGCATTAAAAACCCCCCAATACAGCTGCGAGGGCCTTCAGTAAACCTGGAGGGAAAAAAATCTAATACAGGACGTTTCGTACCCTAGTCGTTGTGCACCTCATTTAGTCGATTCGTACCTTTTCTACTCTAACCCTAACTCTAACCCTAACCCTAACTCTAACCTGTTAGGGTACGAAACGACTAGGTACAAAAACGACCCGCATCGTAAAAAATATTTCTTTCTCCTTCACCAATGTTTTGCAAATTCACCCTTCTCAAAAATCTCCTCGCAAATGACGTCACGTTATTCGACGTCAAATGATGACGTCACACATTTTGCAAATGGAGTCTGTTGTATCGTTTTCATTGCAACACCAAAATGTAAAAAAGTCACTTTCTTTTAAAACCTCGATTCTGAAAATTTGATAATATTGAATCGGACCTAACTTCCAGTCAGTGTGCAAAATCTCAAGGAAATCCGTCCAGTAGTTTTTGAGATATAAGCCGTGGAGACGGGACAGACAGACACACAGACAGACTAACGAGACTCTGTTGCAAATTTATTTGATGGCGTCCAGCGTCTATGGCGAAACCGAAGGCGAAGGCTTCATCATCACATAGACACTGATGTGTTCCTTATTGCGAGAACAATGATAGACATGACGAGAACGCCAGACTGTCCTTTTTCACATTCCCCACAGACAAGAAGCAGAAGAAACTATGGATCTGGAAGATTCGGCTTGATCCTGGCAAAAAATTCAAGGCAACAAGAGCTTAGATTTAGGTCTTGTAAAAGCAAAAAAAAAGTTAAATCATCTAACCAAAACATTCAAGATCCTCATAAAAACAACATATTTGTCATATCTTTTCATTAACTCAACTACACTTCTTACGAAATAAAGTAATTTCTACAACTTGAGATACGAATAAAAGCGACTTAACTCTTAAGGCTTCAGATAGTGCCTCACGAGGAGCAGCGCACATGTTTGTGATGTAAAACGTGACCTTCATTACAGTATTACACTACGAGTGATCTTATCCGATACCAGTTGATGTTTTACCCCTCTGCTAAGATTATAAAACAACTCATTCGAATTTTACATGAAACATTTAGTTATCTCGATCGTCTGCTGGCGTAGTGGCTACGGTTCGATCGTGTTCGTCTGCTTGGTTCGTAGTGTTGATCATTATGAATGGTGTTTCTTGAAATAAGGTCAGTAAGCCTATATGTTAATTTATAACGCTAATATAACCCTGGGCTGTCTTAATTTATCAAAGCTGTATGTTGATTGCGTCAATAGGTCGTGAAATACATTTTACAAATCCAAGCTTCTCGTACTTCTATTTATAGCTGACGCGCGGACCTCAGCGGCACCAGGATAGATTATAAATACATTGTTGTCCTCGAACCTGCCTGCTGTTGACATCGTGTACAATGCTAGTATTGTCTGATGCTATGAAATACGTTCACCAGTAAAAGGTCCAACACATGGAGAGAGACAGACACAGACCTACACACCACAACACATGGAGACAGTCACAGACCTACACACCACAAAACACATGGAGACAGACAGTCACAGACCTACACACCATCTTTGAAGTGCTGCAAGAACAAAACAAAACAAACGAAATGTTTTCCCCCCTTTTTATTATCGATTCACTGCCATTAGGCCAAGCCAACAGACTACCAGTACCAAGTTGTTGCGCTTAAGTCAGGACAGACAGAACGAACGAACGAACTTTATTTTACAAGGGTAGTGAATTAGGCAGTATTGCCTTTCTTACTTACATTCAGCCCTTGAGGCAAAATATTCAAATGTGGTAAGAGAGAGAGAGAGAGAGAGAGAGAGAGAGACAGAGAGAGACAGAGAGAGACAGAGAGAGACAGAGAGAGACAGAGAGAGAGACAGAGAGAGACAGAGAGAGAGAGAGAGACAGAGAGAGAGACAGAGAGAGAGAGAGAGAGAGAGAGAGAGAGGGGGGGGGAGCTGGGAAAAGGGGAGGAAGGGAAGAGAGAATGAGAGTAGAGGGTGGGTGGGAGAGAGATCAAGAGAGAGATCGAGAGAGAGATCGAGAGAGAGAGAGAGAGACAGAGAGAGAGAGAGACAGAGAGAGAGTGAGAGTAGCCATAAGTACTGATCAAAAGATCAGATAAAGGCCTCGCAGCCTAAGACATCTGAGGACATATATCTATCTATCTAAATTAATTCTCCTATAAACTGTCCTCGCAAATGACGTCACGTTATTGATGACGTCGCACATGTTGGAATTTCGCCATCCCCAGGTGTTTCGAAATTCGTGTCCTGGCATATAGGATCGAAATTGTACTTGCAAATGACGTAACGTTATTAATGACGTCAAATTTGGCTTTTCCGTCAATTGTCATTTCAATAATTTTTAGAGAGGTGCTTCGATTATACGACCTTAAAAAACCACTTTCTCTTCAAGCCTCGATTCTGAAAATTTGTTACATTCAATCGGACCTAACTTCCAGTTAGTGTGCAAAATCTCAAGGAAATCCGTCCAGTAGTTTTTGAGATATAAGCCGTGGAGACGGGACAGACAGACAGACACACACACACACAGACAGACAGACTAATAAAGTCTGTAGGACCTCCAGTAAACCTGGAGGGATAAAGTCTGTAGGACCTCCAGTAAACCTGGAGGGATAAATCTAACGACAATACTAAACAATCACGCGTACATTCCCGCACTTGTCTGGCAAACGTAAACAAATTGATCGACTAAGAATTATGTCATCATTACGCTCAAAGTGTCTTCGATTATGAAAGTAATAAACTCCTTTTTTTCAATCTTTGAAGTAATTGAATGCAGATACACATGAGTGAAAACACGATTATTACTTGTCTACTGTAGCTTTCATCCTTTCGGAAGTGATGTTCTCACGAACGTCAAAACGTCACGAGAGGCCAAATGACAAATCGCGTCAAAACTGCAGAAGCTGGTAATCCCTTTAGCTAGTGTTTTGATGCAACGCACAACCTCTCTCTATCGGAGACGAAATTCTTGCAACTGCCCAAAAATGACGCAGTCAAGCACTCTGTGAGGTAGTCAATGTGAAAGTCATTCGTCCTGGAATAACTCTAACTTGGCGCTGTCCGTTGTTTCGTCACATCAAACTACATACAAAGCCGGCTGATTTTCTAATAACTAAATTTTATTTGAGGCCTGGCTGGCTTGTACATTCTTAATAATGGGAAAAGGACATACCGTCACAAAAGTATTCAAAGGCTAGTCTTCGCTACAGCAGCTGATGAGAACAGCTCTCAGGAACAGCAAACCAGGAGGAACTGAGAAATGTTCTGAGAGTAAAAATTTATCTTGATTTCTAGTATCTGCGATGGCTTCCATAGCAAGTCTGTGCATATGCTCGCGGCTCTGGTACTGTTGTAAAGGTGCTAATAGTCGTTGTTGAAGGTGGTAATTAATGAGTCCAAAGGTGATGTCATTAGCGTGGGAAGTGTGAGCATCCGCAAGGTGGGAATCATCATTACGCCTTGTTCCTAATTAGCCTTTTATATCTGGCTTGTTGGTGACACGAGATGAAAAGTTCAAGGCCGCTATTATTTGGACTTCGTTCAGCCTCCACACTGCAATCGATGAGACCGCTCCTCTAAGTAGAGAAAGGCTCGGCTTTCTGCAGCACGCCAACGATCGCCCACGCGTGACTTGGGCCGCTGCGTCCTCGAGATGAAGGAAAGTCGATACCATGGTGACAAAGTTTCGTCATGGCAAATATGACGATTGAAAGCTTGATGTAGAAAAGGCATTCTTTCTCTCTTCAGAAACACACTTGCACAGCCACACACTGGATTAGTATATCGTTATCGAGTAATTAAATCTGTTACATCATGTCGTGACATTTAAATGTCGTGCGCGTTTATTGAGGTAGGTGCCACTTAACACTCACTATGCTGTGACACTGAAATATCAGAGAGAATGAGGCTTGATAAGCTGAGCGAAGATATGGAACGTTTGCAGCGGACTTGCTACTTTCCTTGAATATTTGTTACGAGAGATGAACTCCCTTGACCGAAGTCCCTTTCGTCACGAGTGATGCATCAGCAAGAAGGACGCGGACAGATGACGAAACAGGACAATGGCGAGTCACTCTCCCCAGATGGAATGGGAGCCCCGTTTTAGCAAGCACCTCCTTCGCTATTTATCGAGATGAATAGGAACTGGTGCAACAATGGGGACCGGAAGGTTCATCTCCGGAGGACCCTCAAACAAAGAATGGAAGACAGGGGTTCGAGGGGCGCGCTGGTGCTGACAACGCAAACTGAAGGGAGCGTTGCAGGAGCAGACGGTCACACTAAGATAACGAGTAACTGACAGGGCGACGACTGACAGTGCAGCTGCGACAACAGTCAGACCGCAGCTGACACAAAGGATGGGGCAGGTGGGTTGGAGAGAGGACTGACAGACGGAGAGATCCGACCCACACTGGATAGGGGGTTGGGAAGAGGCAGCAGCGGACCGAGGTTCGGGGGCGAATGCCGGGGGTGGGGTGGGGGGTACGGGGCAGCAGGACACACACCCCCCCCCCCCCCTGTGGCAGGCGAGATGCCGTGAAAAAAGGCGCAAAAAGGAAAAAAGAACAGGGGGGTGGGTGGCAGACGGATCCACGGCCCCCCAAACAAGAGCAAAATTGGTCAGCGCAGCAAGGCAACGCTGTACGAAGAGTGGAAATTGAGCGCCTCTTAAAGTGAACAATAGCCATGTCCGCACTGTATGAATCCACTGCGAGGTCAGACAGTACAAATCGTGGAAATGAACGCACATAGAGCACGGAGCGCACATCCTGAAATGAAACATTGCCATGTACGTACCTCAAGAATCCACGGCAAGGTAAAAACAGTACAAAGGGTGGATATGAGCGCACAAACAGCACATGGGGAAATGAAGAATTGTCAGGAATCAAGGTACGAAGAGTAGAAATGAGTGTGCATATGGAAAAGGGGGATGAACAAATGTCAGGAATCAAAGGATTAAGATTGGAATGAGCACGCATATTGAAAAGAGAAAATTGTTATACTCGCGTAAATGGAACTGTTTGTTACTGTCGCTCGCTCTGCAATGGAATTGATAGCATATGTTGGCCCTCACGTGTGAGGGGAGCCCTACGCAGGCGCGTTGCCGGTTCCGCGCACGGAAAATTATCCAGTTTTGCTTGGTCACTGTGGCCTATATGTTCTGGCGCCCTCCATAAATGCTTTCCCTACGCGTAAAGCTCTTTTAAACATCGCGTGGCGCGTTCCTGAGGGGATGGAAAGGAGAACTGGTTGCTCGGATCATCGGGTGCTTCGATTTAAGCAGTTCCACCCTCGTGATAGCAACGGAAATGGAACACTCAGCAGAACGCTCGATTTGATGACCACGCCTACCGTTACAGAACTTCCAAACCCAAACGATTTGAAAACCTTGATTCCCGTAACAAAAGCTTAATGCCCTGAAGTGACAGACAAAGACTTGTACAGTTGGCGAGCTGAGCCTCTGTCGCACTCACAAGGGAGGTAGTGCGAAGAATTATGACATCATTCATACCGTAAAGACGCCATATAACAACTCCAACTTCGAGTAGTAAAGGACTCAGCACGATACAATTACAACAAAACGTACAACTATGATCATCTGGATTCGAGCTCTTTGGCTTTGCGACACCTCGACTTTCGGAGAGCGATAAAGTAGCCTACAACATTTAGCCTATATCGCGCATGATATCAACGTTATATAAATTCGAAAACTGTCATGATGCATCGGAAACAACATTCTATCGGATACCATAAATCTGTTCTTGTTTTGAATTACACTAGAAAGGAAATATGTCTATATGTAAACATTACACAACATTAAATCGAGGGGGAAATGCAAGCAAGAGGTTGCTAAAGGCCTTCGCACACGAGGCAACTCCACTCCGGCAACTCGATTGCTTGCCATACATTGCTTCGTGTGCAATGTCGGTTGAAAGCATCTGGCATTCCAAGTAACTTTCCACGCCACCAGCAACTGAGTTGCTCGTGTTTAAACCTGTTCTAGTTTTGGGGGCAGTGGCGTGCCACTCTCTGTGAATCCACCAATCACCGGGCGTCTTTAGAGCCTCGTTCTCGCGTTTTTGCGACTATTGTACATTTAATGGCGGACCTGTCTACGCTTCGCACAGAAAACGCTGTATTTGGAGATACTAGAAACCCATCCAAAGAAAATATAAGCCATGAACAGCATTAATTTATCAAAGCTGTATGTTGAAAGCATCAATAGGTCGTGAAAGCTCCTACATTTTAAAAATGGAAATGCGGGTCAATGCACCTTCACGCCGAAGCATCACTGTTGACATTGTGTACAAAGCTAGTGTTGTCTAATACCACGAATACGATACATTTAAATTGCATCTGTGTTATGAAAATACTGTTCAGATTAAATTGATTAATTAATTGAGGCCCAACCAGCTGCAACAATTCCTGAAAATGTTCATGGCTTATTCGAAGGAAAGTTCTTGTTGCCTTGAGATCCTCGTTGAGGAGCTCTTGTCGCAGACACGAGTAGGCACCATGCCTTGGTCGTTTTGTCAACCATTCACGAGACCAACACGATCTTTTTCTCTTTTTACTTTGCTTAGATGACGAAGTACTGTCGCCATCGTCACTCTAAGTTTCAGTCATGCTAGGGCAAGCCTTCGTGGGAGAGATGCAGAGCGTCTTGAGTGCAAGCGCGGGAATTAATACGCTTCCATAAATACAACGTGGCGAGAGGTGAAAAGTCACAGTAGAAGCGTGTGCAAGCTCAGTCTCCAGCATTGCCTGCTACATTGCAAGCAACCGGTCGCAAGCAACATGGCAAGAGACTGCGGTTGCCTCGTGTGCAAAGGCCTTAAGACGCATCACATGATCGTAGAAGGACGCCACACATTAAAGCTGACAATAACTCTCAGCTGCGGCATGCAACGTGTAGAACTACATCACAACAACTATCAAACTGCTGTGAATGTAACTGTTTTCAGATTGGGGAAGCTGGGCATTAGTGACCGGGGGTGCATTAGTGACCACTTCAGAAAAACCTACGAGATAACATGCACACCTAGCTGCTATGTTGTATTACCTGTGTTGGTCAATTCGAGAGAAGGTTACTGACTACTTTCCATCACATGAGCACAAGGGGAGCTTCCAAGATACAATGCTAGGTATTTTGCAGTTGAGCTGCGCAAAAACCTCCTCGCGCTACTCTTTGCAAACTTTTTACTGCACGCGAAAACATTTGACTGCGCGACTGTGTTGCCAGTCAGCAACTTTCAATGTCTTTAACTTGGATCGTTTTGGCTTAGGAACATATGGTAAGTGCTCTTTCATTATTTTTAACAGTGTAGGTCACACACACACACACACACACACACACACACACACACACACACACACACACACACACACACACACACACACACACACACACACACACACACATATATATAATTTGGATGGGAGAAGTAAATGATGAACTAAGAGCTTTGACTCAGTACGCCCGCTGCGCGACGTTTTAACATTTTGGCTCTATGTCTTTATATTCTTTTGAGTCTGCGTTTATTACATATTAATTTGAATCTACGCATTAATTTCAATCTACGTTTTATCTCGTTGGTTCAGTTTTTGTTTATTTAATTTGTTTGTTGAGTTGCAAGATTGGCCAAGTGTTGGCGTCCTAATTGCCAGTGTGATTTTCAACGGTTTTCTTTGTGTGGTGGTAATTGTATTTGATTATTTATAATATATTCTTCTTTGCATTTAATGAGAGTTTTGGATTGAAAGATGTCTAGGTGTAATGTGAATATGTAGATTTATTCAAATTCTGTTTGTGGCGTATTCGTCATTAGTGACTGAGGGAGGAATTTCTCTTATTTGTTTTCGTTTTACTGTCCGGTGGTGTCGCGAGCTTGTTCCACCAACACCAACCTTGACAGATATATATACCCTTTCCCCGAAACATATTATAGCCAACATAAAGGTATAAAGTGAAGGAATGCACAGGCATTCTATATTCATCTCAAGTGTAATGCCCTTTATTTCATTGCGAAAAATCGTTCAAGATGGTCACTAGACCCCCGCTTTCCTCTAACCCACAAGGATATCACTGAATGACAGCAAAGACCATACATTACTAAGACCGCGCACTCGGCTGTTTTTGCTATACGCGGAGCGAGGTACAGATTTCGAGTTACAACCCCCTTTTTGCGTGTCTTCTGACGCTGGCGAGAATAACAACAAATAGGAGTCTGCAACTTTTGGCGGCTTGCTTTCCTAATTCTGCAAACTACATACATAATGCATACAGAAGAGGATTATAGCAATGAAATCACTTACCTCAACAAATGGAGGAGGGTAGGTTTCCGCAACTAGGGATGCAGACGAATCCAGAATGCACTCGATCTATGTCTATCCTGCTGTATACTGAAGGGCGGGGACAGGCTAAGGACAAATTAATACCAAAGTCTTTCCGCACGTTATATTGTCTTCGTCATCATAGTTTCTAACACATTCTGCATTTTTAACAACTCCTGAGGTACTACGGTGAAAGAAATTAATCTTGTGCATCACAAATGACGGAGTTTAATTATTTTTCTTTTCCTTCCCGTCAAATCTTGACGTCTTGAATTTTGCATCCATTCACTACATCTCGTCTCGGGGGAAGCGGAAACAAGGTTTTCCACTACAGCCCAGGGGCGGACGAGGGAGAGGGGGGTGGGTGGGTTCCGGGGTTTCCGGAACACACACACACACACACACACACACACACACACACACACACACACACACACACACACACACACACACACACACACACCCAACAGGAAAAAAGGAACAAATTTCAGTAACAAAATCTGCTGCCTGAAACTGGCAATGCTCATCATCAGAATGCACCAGATTGCACCATTTTGCAGCCTTCTTCCCCCCCCCCCCCCCCCCCCCCCGCTTTGCTGTGTCGGTTTAGCCCTTTGTACCTTCATAGCTCCCCCCCCCCCCGGTCCTAAACAAAGTTTGGAACCACCCCCCCCCCCCCCCAAAAAAAAAATACTGATCCGCCCTTGCAGTCGTATATTTGGCTTTTGAACACGATATTGCAGCGCACTTTTCTCCTCCGTGCCTTCGTCGCTTCATTTTCGGCAATGAGAGAATAAAAGCGTCGATTCTGTTTCCTGCTAAAAACACCACAGTGTTCAGAGTTATGAGAGGAAAAACGTTCTAACCTATCGATGCCAGTCGCTTTCTCTAATCTAATGGGGTACCCAAGATGCCATCGCAACCTACTGCTCGATCGTCTAGCTGCTGCTTAGAGCGCTGACTATTATTACGCGCCCGGTGTTTATTTTTTATTTAAACCAGCTTAGTAGGGACTAGCTTTTCCATTTAGAAAATTGTGTTTAGATCTTTTAGGAGAGATCTGGTTTACTGAGACCTTGACCCTTTTCCCAGCTCTTGCTTCTCCAGACACGTACTCGGCTGATTAGTGTTCACGTTTACAAACGACGGAACGAACGACATACATAATTTCTGCATTCAATAACTAATTTTAAAACCCTTGCACGCACTTGCATTCTGCCATTCATACACCAAACGTTATTCCTCTCGCACATGGTATAGTAGTCCTGAGGCCAAGCAGCTCTATAAGCCATAGAAAAAGGAAGTGTCAGCTACAAGTTTAGACCAAAATGTTTTGACATATTTTGAAAGAAGACACCTAGTACATGACATTTTGAGATACTATAACTTTGGGTAGAATCTAAATAATGAGATTTTTCTGTTTTTGAAATTCGTTTTTCACGCAAACAGGTAAAAAGAAGAAAAAACTTTAAAATTTTGTTTTGACTTTTTATTTTCCCCGAATAAAGCAAGTAGGCATGTTCAAATATTACAATAATTCATGTATTGGAGTATGTTAGTGATTTAGGTTTAGTGAGCAATTAATTAAGAATAAAAAACTTGTTTTACTCAAATCATCTGAGTTGCCTCCCTTGATAGTCAACATACGTAGCAATGTGCACACACCACCAACTAATCCTTCTGCACATCTCTTGGTTGCACAATCTCCACACAAACACAATACTGTTGAAATCATTCCCAGTCTGAATCAATGGAATCAATGTCCCCTTCAAAATACATTTCAGTGTCAGAACCACTACTGTCAGTGTCACTTGTGTTGTCCATGTCTTCCTCCACCAACGCCGACTGTTTGTTCACACACCCAACACATGCACACAGTTGTGTGCATGGCAGAGAGTTGCGGTGGCAGCTGCTAATAAAATATAGTTTGCTGTATAGATTATCCATTTCTCTATTTGTTTGCCAAATTTCAGGTTAAACTAATGTTAAGATCATGGTTAGTTTTGTTTCCAAAAAGATCGTTACTAGCATCCACTTTGGTAAGACGCCATTCTAAGATTATCGCCCAAAATCTGGTTTAAAAAAATACAACATTTGCGCACTCATTATCGCACTAAAACTTATGCGTATTTACCACTTTGTTCATTTTTGTACCTTAAATCTGTATTCTTGGGATTGTTTGAGCCTAAGATCATGTTCATTTTTTTTGGTCATATACCTCCTACCTACTGACTTTCTTTGGACATTATTTATTTTCCCTAGACTGCCCCTTTAACTTGGTTTCGTGCAACAAGCAACACTATTTTCCTCACATGATTATGGTGTAAATAGACCTCAAATGATCAATCAGGCAATCAATCAACTAGTTTTTACTAAAATGTAACAAAAGTTTAACGTTCAACGTACTTGTACTAGTTTTTCTGGAGCTTAAGTATATGTCGATTTGCATTTTTTAGACTTTGTCTTTCTGCACACAATACCTACAGGAGGCAGAATATGCTCGCTCCTGGTAGTCAATTCTCGGCTGTTCTGTCTTTGTGGTCTCATTTTTTTTCTTTGGTGAAACAGCTCCCGCAGCTTTGCCTTTCTCAAAGCGACGCTGCGCCTGTTCGATTCTTCGATTGTTTGTGAAACAAACGCGTTTCACTTTCAGGCGTTGATTGTAAAGCAAGTTTCTTCGCTATCACACGTTCTTCGCCATCTAAACTACTCCACTGCTTGCTTGACCATATGGTGGTATTCCACTTAATCTCTGTGAAACTCGCTAAATCTAGAGAATTAATCTCTTCGCAGCATTGCAAAATGCACTAGTCAAGCGCCGTTGTTTAGGCTAAAAACTCGTATGCAAGGGACGCAACTCCGAATCTGGTACCGTCAAATAGGCGTTTTTCATTGTTTTTTTTCCAACTTCTTTTAATTATCATACGTTACTTAGATATATTTGAAAGTTATAGTGTACAAAATATCAACAAAGAATATTCCCTTAACCCATGAGAACAAAAACATTTTGGTCTAAACAACTATCCGACGCTTTTGAACAATAGATACAACACTCACTATTGACCCATCCACACGGCCCACGCGGTCGCTGGGCTTAGCCAATTGCTGACGCGGAACTAGTTTTTTTTGCACAGACTTCTCTGGCTCACCCTGGTATCGCAAATACGGCACTGTCTGGAAGCACTCCATCACGCGTTTTTGCTTCGGTTCTAGCCTATCGCACAACCACAACCAAATGGTTGTTCACTGCCAGTGGGGCACATGCTCTGGTGATCAACGATATCCCGATAAAATAGTAGGAGGCAAATTGCATCAATTTCCCTTTGTAAAAATCAGAAGAGCCGATGCAATGGCATGGATCATCATCAAGGCGTGCTGCCGGCCACATGATCAGCTAAATTTCAACCGGCTTAATAAAAACAAAGGAGTCTGCATGAGGGTGAGTCTCAGATCTGCATTTTAAATTGAACATTACTGTTGTTTAACATAAGTTTATTCATTTCTAGGCTTCAGGAAGCAAATTTTGGGAGGGAGCGTGAGGGTTGAGTGAGGATAGACGTACTCTAACGCTTCATTGCGAGGATGATGCTTATGTATCTGTTGAGAAGTTTCTCGAACCTACTCGCAGCGTTGCAGGCGTGTTTATCAGTCAGGTCACTGCCCTGACCTCGACCGACTTAGGCTCGTGGGCTTGTTATGTCACGTGACGTCGAGTACGGGAGTGTGATAGTATATTCGATATCGTGCTGGTAGTTTCTAGAAATTGTGTACATGTATATAAGGAGCGAAAGCGAGTCAGAGAGGAGGGCAGCAGATACGACAGAGTTAAAGGTGAAAACGAGTTTTCTCATCTCCAGCCCGACGGGACAAGCGTTGACAGTCCTTGAAACCATCCCACCGGAAGGCAGGAACGACTAAACTGCACTCGTTTGGACCCTCCGTGACAGGTTTCAAGATTCCCGAAATGCAGACCATGCTGAGGCAGCACTCTACACAAGAAAGTGCAAGAAGGGAGAATCACTCATCGAGTTGGCAGCTGACATCGAGAGGCTGGTGAGGCGAGCTCAACCTGCCTTTAACAGGGAGGCAATCGACGATTTGGCTCGGGAGAAGTTCATAGATGCTCTCGCCGACGACGAAGCGAAACACCAAGTACAGGTGTTGGCTCCCTCTACCTTGGCGGAAGCAGTCAACACCGCTCTCTCCGTGTAAAGGCTATCGCTCAACGTGAGGAAGCGACCCAGCGAGCATCTCACCCTCCCCGGATCAGAGCCATTGGCAGCCAGGAGAAGCTGGAGGGTGACAGCGACACTCTCTCTCTGACCCAGTTTCGCCAGCTGATGGCTGAGCTGTTGGAGAAGATGCAAAACCGCTTTTCCCGTCAGGACGGACAGCAAGGGCAGATCAGATGTTATAATGCGACAAGACAGGTCACATTGCTCGCCTCTGTCCACAGGGAAGGAAGAAGACCACCACAGCCCAGGAAAACTAGGATGCGCCAGGCTTAAGGGGCATAGCCCGGTGTCCCCTACCTCCACCGCCCCACATCGCATCAGTCATCGGTTGAAGAGTGTCCGAGTAGACCCAGGAGGACCGGCGATGGAGGTGCATATCGACAGCAACCGTCATCAGGCACTGATCGACTCAGGAGCGACCATTTCAGTGTTGAAGACTGGTCTGTGCCCCTTCCAGAGAAGAGAGGAATCAGCGATGATGCTCACTGACGTCATGAACAGATCGATCCTTGTGCACAGCGTCGTGACAGTGAAGATGAAGGCTGGTGAGCTTATTCTTTCTCACCCCTTCGTGATCGCCGATGCAGAAGATGACGTCATCCTGGGGATAGACTTTTTGCAGAAGCATTGCTGTGTTATAGACTGGGGACGGTCCCTCCTGCTGATTAATGGGCACCACGTGCAGTTGAAGGGTCTTGGGGGTAAAGGAAATGCTTCACTGCAGCCTTCGGGTGCCTTGAGGCGGATCACCGCTTAAGAGACGCCTCTGACAGCCGCACAGAGACAGGACCCTGACCTGCAGCCCATCATCCGCTGGATGGAGGACAGGTCTGTCCGCCCACCCTGGAGGAAGGTCGCCGTTACCAGCCCTGTCACCAAGGCGATTACGTACAGACATACACGCGGCGAGGGCGGCGTCTGTCGCGCCCCTCTCGCTTCCTATGAGGTCGAGTTCTTTCCTTTCAGTGACAGTATGGACAGTGGTCTTGCAGACGTTGACCCCATGGACTGGGCAAATGCTACCGCAAGGAAACTTACGCCCAGGTGTCAGGTTTCTGCATCTATGCCACTCATTTTGTAATTCTTGGACTACCTGGACTGCGAATTGACTTTTCCCGGTATTTTGTTGTTGTTGTTGTTGTTGATAATGTTGTTGCTAGTTGTGTATTTTTGAGGTGCTAGTTTATGGTGTTTTGTAAATTTAATGGTGGATTTGTATATGTAGTGAGACTGTCGCGAGCAGGTTGGGTTTTTTGAATGTTAATGTTCTCGTTCATGTACTTGTGTAGTTGCAGCGTGATAGCGCATCTCTTGTCTCTGTTTTTTCTCTCTGTTTTGGGTTAGGGAAAATTATGACGTCATAAAAGAAGCTTGGGTCGACGTCACTGGGGTTGGCCAGTTTTTTGAAGAAAGATTTTTTGGCAAGACCGTTTCGAGCGGCGGGTGCCAATGAACAGGTTTTAGCCTGGAGTGGCGCGACTTGTGTTGCCCCAGAGTGTGGCGTGGCTTCTGCCAGCCCAAAATATATAAAGACCACATTGTCTTTGTTCGGTATAGACCGCCAGACATCGTCACCAGGGGAAGGGCCGGGTTTCTTCCATGTAAGTATTTGTTGTGTGTAAATGTCGTTGTGTAAGTTTGCACTAGGTTGTGAGTTAGTTGGTTTAGAAGCGGGTGGGAAGTTTGGGTAGGATTGGAATTGCATAACAGTGGTTTTGTCGTTCGTTATTATTGCTTTGGTTGTTCTCACCGCGCATTATTTAAATCAATTTATGATAAGGTTACTAATTCTGGCCGTTTAGGCCTGGGATGTTGTTTAATTTGCATGGCTCTACGACCCGCACCGACCAAGTCGTCGAGGTCCTGCATCACTGTCGTCCCCACCCCCAGTCTTCGATGTTCCTCACTGCTGTCGGCGTCGCCTAAAGGTCCCCACTACTCTTCATAGCTGTTGTCGACAGCGAAGGGTCCCAGGAGCACTCATCGACGGGAGGTCACCTGACCAAGGGAGGTCCGACGGTCGTGGGCACCTTGTGTCCATCGTTCCCTGTTCTGCGGCTTGACGCAGAGGGAGGCCACGAGAAAGGAAGTGATCGGGTCGTACGGGGTTTTAGGTTGACTTAAAAGGGACAGTGTTGGACAGTGGGAGATGTCGTGTTGACGGGGAAAGAGACAGTGGTGGACAGTGAGAGATGTTGGGTTGAAGGGAAAGTTGCCGGCGTGAGAACGCCGCTGGTTGGACAACTATCTTGTTGTTGTGGAGTGGTTTGGGTGGACTGTGGTTTGTTGTGGTATAATTTTTGGGTTTTCGGGGTAAGTGATAACGTAGTTTCACATGTGGTAGGGTGAAGGTGTGTGTGTGGGATAGAACTGTTTGAGGTGTCATTGTTAGTTACATAAGTTGCATTCTTCGTTCATCTGATATCATCACCAACCATCCTTTCCACCGTTTCCATCTCATTCTGTGGGGTGCTGAGGGTGGGGTTAATAAATATATTCTTGTTTCTAAAAGTGTGTCAGTAATTGTTTAAAAGGGTTTGAGTTCCTGACTCCCTCTGCCTGAGAGGGTAAGGGCCCACCCAGCGGGTGTGGTCGCGACAGAGACCGACGAGGTCGTTTCGGTCTTTAGGGGAGGAGCTATGTGCTGGTAGTTTCTAGAAATTGTGTACATGTATATAAGGAGCGAAAGCGAGTCAGAGAGGAGGGTAGCAGATACGACAGAGTTAAAGGTGAGAGCTTTGACCCTGTACAGAGCGATTTTTCTGCTGTGAGTACTACGAATTGCTGTTGGTTTATTTTCACCACTGTAGCGATCAGTGCGTGAATAAAGTTCATTGGAAACGACCACCAGTGTCTGTCACTTCGACTTCCTAGCGCAAGCCAGGAGAACCCCCGTTCATCAGGATATTACAGAGAAGAGTGCAACATATCTTACTTTCTCATTACACAGATTGTCTGTCGTGGTGGTAGTTCTGAGATTTTGGGTAGAGCACGGTTATACAAAGCTCCAGGATTACAACAGAATATATTCCATCCAACGTAAGCAAAGAGCAAAGGTTCACCCCTGTCTCGATCAAGTCTTCGAATCAAGCGTGGTTGGTAAACTTCTTTCTGTACGGTGACGGTTACATCTAACGAACCAAATCTTTTACAGACAAATTCACTAACGCTAGTTCGTCGAGATCAAAATAGGAGTCTTAACCTTCCAGCAATGGTAGAATCTTGCCTGTCGTATAGATCCTGCGCAGATTTTTCGTCTCACTTACTCAGTCACTTCACAGCGTAGCTGGGCAGACGTAACGGCGTCCATCGACGAATTCAAAGCCTATCAGACTGCGTCGATTACTCACATGCTAAGTCCAGGCTGCCAGCGGTGTAGATAGTCCTAGTACTCCACAAATATCACAAGTGGCATTGACGAGAGTCCCTGTGTAAAAGGAAGGCAAAACAAACCTACAAAGTCACTGAACATAGTGTTTTTGTCACAGAGCGAATTTTCAAGCTGCCGCCATTTGGCAATAGTCAATTCAATTTCTTTCTCATCAATGCAACTAGTGAAGGTAAAGGTAGTAGTTTTGTATAGCGACTCTACACCAACCCGAGGCGCTCAATCCGTTTTAAACTTAACTACCTGATCACTGGAACACTTGATCAACATTTTACAGGCACCTGACAACAGACAGATACGACGCTCATTGTCACGCAGATGCCAGCACCACCTCCATTTCCCGAGCTGTCACCTCCACCGTTGAATCGTCTTGCTCATAGATCTTAATTTCGTCTAAATAACATGAGTAGTATTTATTCATACCCCTGTCTATCACAGTCTGATAAATCTTCTCACTGTCTGGCAAAAATGAGACATAAATGCTGTCCGGAATACAACGCAACGAGTCAGTCGGCGTTAGCGTTAAAGCCATTTTGCCGCCTGCATGTGATACCACGCGAGCTACAGCGAGAAAGGGGCGTGGCGTGGATGGGTCAATACATGCGTATCTCGTACAAGCGCTCAGGGGGAAGACACGCAAAAAGGGGGAGATCACTCTGTCGGAAATCTCGCTAAAATCAGCCAAGTGCGCAATCTTAGTGATGTATGGTTTTTGATGACAGTGCAAGGAAATCTCAACTCTTAATTATTTCAAAAGGAATCGAAGAAGGACCGTTGAACAATATAAACACGCACAGAAAAAGTCCTGCAAGTACCAGTTGTGGATTTTGATTTAGCAACGTCGTCTGTAAAAATAACCCATAGACTTCTTGTAAACATTCCGTTCTGAGGAGACGGTCCGTGAAACAAAAACTACCAGAGTAACATGGATGAATGTAATGTTAAAATATGTGTTCCAAAAGAACGCTGGAGACAGGTCAACATTTGAGGTAAAAACATTCGTAGAAATAGACGCTGCATGACCACCATAGGTAGCCTACTGGCCTGCAGTGATGGAATGTACATCTTGAACGAAATAGTTGAGAACAAGCATTGGATAATATTCTACGAAAGGCTGGTGTTAGGCTTTTGTATTATACTGGGAACGGGGATGTTTGCGATTACAACGCACAATTGACTTCAGATCAAACATTTTCAGGCAGACGGTGCATTTTCCTTCCGTCTTTCTTTCCTTCTCCCCGAGATTTCAACAAAGACAACACTAGTCCACTTTCTAGGGCTTGGTTTTTCGCACTGAGGTTAGTATCACGTTCTCGGCCATATTGATAGGAAAAGCACGCACAAGATTGTTTTCCTTACCTCCTCTCACTGAGGTGAGTATCACGTTCTCGGCCATATTGTTCGAAAAATCACGCACAAGATCGTTTTCCTTCTCCTCACACTGAGTATCGCCAGGGGCATACACTCATGCAAGGCAACATTTTGAAAACCATAGCAGCACTCTTCGAGGCATGAAAAGACTCCCGAGATGGATGAATGCATGAGTTGTTAAATGAATGAAAGCACGAGGAAATGAACAACGAAGGAATGAAGGAATAAACAATGAGTAACTGAGCAATCAAAGAAAAGAAGGAACAAATGCATGAATAATAATAATAATAATAATAATAATAATAATAATAATAATAATAATAATAATAATAATAATAATAATAATAATAATAATAATAATAATAATAATAATAATAATAATAATAATAATAATAAAGATTATTTATACAGCGCATTTTCAATTTCAACATGCTCAAAGCGCTTTACAGGCATGAAAGACATGAAACATATAAATAATGCCAAACACAAGTAAAGCAAAATCAGGCACAGTACATATACAATGCATAAGCACACAAGTAGACCAAGTCCAAAGCAACACACCACAGCAACAACTTGACACAGGCGAAACCAATAAACCAATAAGACACGGCACACGTACATGGCATCAACACACACGCCAAACAATAACAGGACCAACCACGGACCCCCATATAAAGCACGGAACGGATGAAGGCCCAGCACATGGCACAAATACGCAGAAAGAGAACACTCCGTACAAGACGATGTAACTGAAACAATGAAGTCATACACACAAAGCACAATACACACGAGCAACCAGCAACGAACATGGCAATAGCACACAGGCAAACAATACCCGATGCAGGACAAACAATATAACGACATACGAAAGGAGCATGGAAGACATGAATTATATCAACAACATATATGACCGCACACAGTCAGCATACTCAACGGAAACAATATCAACAGGATTAACCATATAACTATACACATAAAGCAGGGTACATAAACATGATCCGCAGAATGCACGACATCAGCACACAAACAAACAATAATTAATGCAAGTCCATACAAACAGAATTGAATAACATGCAAGACGGTACATAAAGCATGTATGTGGACACCCAAAACTAGCACATGAGTTGCAGTAAGCGTACAGGCATAGAATAGTCACCGAAGCCCAGTCCAAAGGGAGGGGGGGGGGGGGGGGGGGGTATTATGTATATGAAACTGAGAAGAGGTGCGTTTTCAGGCCTGTGCGGAAAGAGTCAGGCGAGGTAGAGTGACGAAGGCTGACAGGGAGAGAGTTCCAGACGAGAGGAGCAGAAAAAGAAAAAGAGCGTTCGCCAAAAGATTTGGTGTTGACTCTTGGAGTGCAGAGAATAGAGGTGTCTGCCGAGGAGCGGAGTGTCCTGGCTGGTGTGTATGTCTGAATCATGGTTGTGAGGTATGCGAGTCCTGTATTCGTGAATGCACTAAAGGATAGGCATGCAATTTTATATTTGATGCGCGACGCGACCGGAAGCCAGTGCAGTGCTTGAAGGTGCTGTGAAATGTGATCAGTCTTGCGGACTCTGAGGATCAGGCGTGCAGCATTGTACGTTCTGCAGTTTTTGTAACCTATTCAGGAGATACTGGGGACAGCCGTACAGCAGGGCATTACATTAGTCGAGTCGGGATAGAATGAACGCAGAGACAAGAGTTTGGGTCGCTTCTTGAAAAAGATAATGCCATATGGAACTAATGCGACGGAGTTCGTGGTTGACAGCACGAGTGAGTTAATAATGAAAAAGTGCACGACTGAAAGAATCTGCTCTGCATGATTGTGCTGGTTCTTCAATCCTGTCACCATTATATTTCACTTGCCCTGTGTCGAATCTCCATAATGAATCACCTTTCGTTCCGGCCCTTTTTGTCCCGTTGCTCCCATTTTCGCAGTTTTGAGAATTTTCATCCAGCCACGTAGAGGCAGGTGTGATTCCCTGTGTACGCGTCAGCCCCTCTGTGGGAGGGAGGTGAGAGTGAACCCATCGTGTCTCCCTACGTCATTCGTAAAAGGCGAATCACGGGAAATCGTGACTTGTGCTTACTCCAAACAGTTTCGTTGATTTCGTGATTAAAGGCCTTACATATCTTGCAAAGGCTGAGAGGCCGTAACACTCCATTTATTCATTCAGACAGTCAGTCAAAGCCATGTTGCGGTTGAGCGCACTATCAATATTTCATTTTAGCGCACTTCCATGGAGAATGCGATTTTTCCTCATGAGTGATCGACTTTGTGTCTCTATGCATTGTATTCTTTCATAAAAATCCCACTTTTTCCGCAGTATTCCAGGATGTTACGCTTGCTCACAGCGTGTTTGCTTTGTCCTTAGGACTTTGCATGCGATCATGAGCATTGGATTCTATCTTCAAAGTCGACGTGCTTTTTCCTCTGTGATTTTAAAATTAAATGTTATGTAGTGTGCATTTAAAGAAGTGCGCTAATCAGAGGTTTATATGTCGCAATAAACATATTCTTGAGTTTTCACTTTTACAGGTCACAACCATCGAAAAGGCTTCAAATTGCCTGCGCTCACGTCCTGTACTCAGATGGCTCAGAAAAGTGCGCCAAAGCAGACATTACTTTTATGCCTTCTCATGGGATCTTTCCTCCTGAGAGTCTGAAGGCTCGATTCTCTCTCTCTCTCTCTCTCTCTCTCTCTCTCTCTCTCTCTCTCTGTCTCTCTCTCTCTCTGTCTCTCTCTCTCTCTTTCTCTCTCTGTCTCTCTCTCTGTCTCTCTCTCTCTCTGTCTCTCTCTCTCTCTCTTTCTCTCTCTCTCTCTCTCTCTCTCTGTCTCTCTCTCTTTCTTTCTCTCTCTTTCTCTCGCTCTCTCTCTCTCTCTCTCTCTCTCACACACACACACACACACTCTATCACTTTGTCTCTCTCTCGCTCTCTCTCTCTCTCTCTCTCACACACACACACACTATCTCTCTCTCTCTCGCTCTCTCTCTCTCTCTCTCTCGCTCTCTCTCTCTCTCTCTCTCTCTCTCTCTCTCTCTCTCACACACACTCTATCTCTCTGTCTCTCTGTCTCTCTGTCTCTGTCTCTGTCTCTCTCTCTCTCTCGCTCTGTCTCTGTCTCTCTCTCTCTCACTCTTTCTCTCTGTCTCTCTGTCTGTCTGTCTGTCTGTCTCTCTCTCTCTCTCTCTCTCTCTCTCTCCACTTTGCGCCGAGCCTCCGTTGAGTGAAGACCTGGCTAGAGTAGCTCCACATAGTACAGTGTGATTCAGTAGATATCTGTGCCAGTTTTACTGCTGTTCGTCGTTTGTTGTGTATGGCCTGCGGTTGATTGACAGATTGTGAGTCCTTCTGAATTTTTTTGAGTTCGACTTTATTTCAAAGTATTACAGACTTTCTTACTATTTCGTTTGTGTGCTGTTCACTTAGAGCGAGCGAGCACCCCGACATGGGCGTTGACACTGATTGTTATCGTCGGCGCATTGGTGCAATGCTACACGCCGTACAACCACGAGTCAAGGTGGGACATTTACACAGTGTGATGGTCTCCCATCTGTGAGCTCAGCCAAGCGGATCAAGGGAATGAATAGAGAATGCAGCTATTGTTCACCACGCCCATCAGTGCACCAAGCCACATTTGAAGTTAGGGTTACTGGAAGAGAAGGTAGCTATTGTTATCTTGAGGTCCAAGTGCAGGTGCAGGCCAGCTTGGCGTGTCAAGCATTAAGGAAGCGCTCTGTCAGGGTCCTGTTGGAGAGCTAGAACATTAGCCCTCCCAGGGAGTAGTTAATTATACGAATTTCAACGACAATTTAGGCTGGGACTGCAGCTGTCTCCCAAAATGTGGGTGGAGTCAATGCGGTCAAACCCCGGCGTGTCACACAGGAGAGTGGCTCGCCACTCAGCATCCAGGTTCATGAAAAGCAACGAGAGTCGTCGGCCTCTTCACTTCGGACTTACCATGCAATCAGAGCACAAGGCTGCTGAGACCGAGTATTCCCTCCAACTCGTCTCAGAGGTGCCTGACCATCAACGATGTTGTCGCTGACCATCAACGCTGCCCACCAACGCTGTTGCTGCCGCCGTTATCCCTCAACGCTGCTGTTGTCGCTGACCATCACTGCTGCCACTAACGCTGTGATCGTCACCCCCGTCTGCTGAGGTTGGAAAACAAGATCCCACCATCGCCACCATCGCCGCTATACTCCTTCAGCGGTAACTGTGAATCCCTACCTTCCCCTGGAAAATTCTGGACTTGACAGTCAGTAAACTCGTGTTGTAAGAACATTGTTCATCGACGAACATTCGGAGAACGTTTCCCCCCGACTCATGAGATAAGTCATCCAAGTGGAACTGAGGGTAACGTTATATTCATTAATTAAGGCTGGCCTAGTACTAACTACTCTTCTTGTGCATGCTTGATTTTTGCAGGAATATATTATAGTTTGTCATTACTTGATTAAATCATTATTAATGGATTCCTCATGATCTTTTTCTTCTGGTTTTGAGAGAAAGAGACAGCGCGAATAAAAGCAGTGACTGTTATGTGTGCAAGTCAGGCCTCATCCAACCAGTGATAAAGTACCATACCCCTAGACTCAGAGGCGACTTGTAACAACAGACTTTTCCGTGCGTGTGATGGTTTGCACTGTGTTTGTATGTGCTCTGTGGGGATATGGGTCTGTCTGTCAGTTGATCCTCACTTCCCCATGTGTCGAGAGTCTCGCGGTCGAAATGATTGGGGGGGGGGGGGGGGGGGGTTGTGTCTTGTGGTGATGCCGTGCTGTGAGGGAGCAGGAACCTCTGTGTGCTACGCTGTAGATTTGAGGGATGTCTTGCTGCAATGTAACGACATAAAACGTAACCCAGGACCTTGCGAGAAAGAAGATGTGGAAAAGATTGTCGGTGCACTGGGAGAGAAACTTGAGCGGAGAATGGATGCTATGGAGGCAAGAATGGCAACCGAAATTGGGAAAATGAGGAATGAGATAGAAGTTATGGCTGCAAAGCTTTCCTCTATAGAAACGGAAATTAGGACAATGTATGACCTGATTGACGAGCATGAAGTGACCTTGTAGTTGCCTGTCGATGAGCACAAAAAGATAGAGAAAAGGCTGGAGGAACGGGAAATCCGTGACAGGCGTGACAACGTCATCCTGCACGGAGTTCCCGAGAACGAGAACGGTGAGCGCGAAAACAGCGAAGACAAGGTCGTGAACACCGTGAATCTCGTGCTGCCCATTCCAATTCAGGTAACAGATATCATCGTGCTCATAGGTGTTACAACCGTTTTCCTATTAAATTGCCAGTAAAAGCCTAGACGAGGGAGAAGATAATAACCTCGCTTCCACCCCTCAGGCAAAGGAAAAACAGTGAATACCAAGGGTCACTATTTATTATACAAAAGAATAAAGTCAAAAATATGAGTCAGATTTCGCAAACTTGTGTTTCAAATACTCGAGCTCAGACTAAGCTAATATGATGAGGATGATAGACAAACACGGCCGGACAAGACGAACAACACAAACACATAGAGGATAGAGTCCGTCTCTGCTTCAAACTGTTAGTTTCATCACAGGGGGGAGATAATAAGAACGTCTTCACCTTATCGAACGTAGACCAGTTTCAGTTCTCAGTTAGTGCACTTTAGTCCCAATTCATAGTCGTCACTGCTCCCATGAGTCCCACGTTCAGACCCACTCCACGTTCAAGGCACGTCCTCATCTTCAGCTCTCACGGACACAGACACTCCAGGTGATGCAGGCGCCGATCTGGTGGTCAGACAGCTATCAGCATCTTCACTGTGGCTGACAAAAACTAAATAACTATTCCCCCTTCACATTTCTCGATTCTGATTCAGTCCTCTTAAACTTCTGCCTGTGTGGAACTTTCCTCAACTTTTCACTCAGATAAATTATCTGACCTTTAGGGATTACACATAACATA
Source organism: Theodoxus fluviatilis (assembly GCA_034096865.1). NCBI lineage: Eukaryota > Metazoa > Mollusca > Gastropoda > Cycloneritida > Neritidae > Theodoxus > Theodoxus fluviatilis. The sequence goes on along the minus strand of JAWQFJ010013393.1, from coordinate 179,052 downwards.
GATAACATTTACAACAAACGAATGAGAATAATGAACAAGAATTATTCCACTAAATTACTATTAGATTCAAAAGACCAATAGTTTCCAAAGTAGACATTTGTAATTTAACAAAAAGAACTTGTTCCTAAACTGTACACCCTAGCACAGTAGTACTCATGAAGTCCAAAAAGATATTCACCCAACATCTTCCAAGAAAAGTAAAATAATACAATTAGGAGATATTTTACCAAAAAATAATAAAACAATCAATACCTTTGAATATGGACATCCACCGTTCAAAACCATCCCGCTAGCTTAGTCATTTTGCTGCTAGTCTTTACCCTGGAGCCCAGTCTATCAAAAACATCTTGCTGATACAAGAGCTGAATGCAGAATGACACAAATACAGCTCAATGCAGCAAATTCAAAAGTTTACAATAATTTGCTGAAAAAGAACTCACTCCAGCAAGCATAAGCAAGATTCACACTTTGGCCTAATTATCAATCAGTCAAGCTGTCCATGCATTCAGCTATACAGATTTCTACTCATAACCAGTTATGATCAGTTTCCATCCAGTCTACTGAGGCCAACTAGCCACATTCATTCAGATATCTAAGCACATAATTTCATCCAGATTACTGTGCTTAAAACATTATGAAATTCTGTATGTAACACCCCCCTTACCCGAGAAAAAACAAATGACAGTTTGTTTTTTGAAAAGAGTCTTTTTTTCTCTCTCTAACGTCAAGGCCATTACAGCCAGTACAACATACTCAAGAGTTCACGGCACTGTTTGTTAGCAGTCAGACCGAGACAACAGATCTGCAAACGTGTATTGAGAGCCAGGAATCGAAGCAATCTTCATCTTGTACTGGGACAAAGCAAGAGCTCACCTCCTGAGACGAGGATTTCGAAATACTCCCGAATCCAGAAAAGACAGTGGATTGTGATATGTTTGCAGAAAGAATGGTTTGCCCCACAAGTACCTCTGAAACTTTTCTGCAGCCCAAACGATAGCAAGACACTTGCGCTCGATCGTAGAGTATCGCTGCTCCCTCTCAGCAAGCTTTTTGCTGGTGAATGCGACCGGATGAAGTGATCCGTTCCGCTCTTGCAAGAGAACCGCTCCAATTCCTGTGTTGCTTGCATCTGTCCTGATTATCATGTCATCATCCAGTTTTGGGAGAATCAACACCGGAGAACCAAACAAGATACGCTGTATCTCTTTCAAAGCGTTGTCGCAGTCAGGTGTCCACACAAAACGCTTCTGCTCTTTCTTCAGCAGGCTCGTGATGGGTGTAGCTAGAGTAGCAAGGTTGGGGACAAACTTTCTGTAGTATCCCACCAACCCCATCAGTGAACGCACTTGCTTCTTTGACTTGGGTTTGGACACCCTCAGCATCTTCTTGAGCTTTGACATCTCAGGACGCAAACGACCCTCACCTACAACATGGCCTAAGAACTCGATCTCTGTGAACCCGGCATGAATCTTTGATGGTCTTGCAGTCGACCCAGCGTTCTCCAGAGCTGTCAAGACTCCATCAACATGTGTGAGCTGGTCTTTCCATGTCTGAGATGCGACCAAAATGTCATCAAAGTAGTTGATAGCACTGAACTTCTGCGCATCATTCGCGCAAATGTCGCTGGAGTTGTCACCAACCCAAAAGGCATTTTGACGAACTGGAACAACCCCTTAGGAGTAGCAAAGCTTGTCTTGTGCTTGTCTCCTTTCTCCATCGGGATCTGCCAGTAACCTTTCGCGAGGTCTACTTTTGTGAAGAATTTCTTTTCAGCTAAGTGTGCAAACAGCTCTTCCATGTCAGGAATAGGCTCAGCATCCTGGACTGTGACTTTGTTCCAATCCCGATAATCAACACAAAACCGAACTGAACCATCCTTTTTGCCGACAAGAACAACTGATGCGCAATAGGGAGACATCGAAGGTTCAATAACCCCTAGTTTTAACATGGACTCAACTTCCTTTTCAATGATCTGCATTGAAGCCAGAGGAAGTGGATACTGCTTCCTGAAAGTAGGTTCCTGAGTTTTCACCTTGATATGATGCTTCACTGGTAAGTTGAAGTTCTTCCCTGGAAGTGACGTCATCATAAAAGTGTGCTTTTCCATGACAGCAGCCATGTCCTCCTTCATACTTCCCAACATCACATCATAATGGATATCATTGACTGTCTCTTCTTTTTCAGCATTTGATGGAAGAGTAGGCAATGGAAGAGGTTCATCTTCCAACTGAGGAGGCAAGAATGCCAAAGACGCAACTTCTTGCTCACACTCAGACTGTTGAGGACACGTATCCTCTCCTACCAACTCCACAAAGGGTGTGGTATCCCCTGCAGCTGTCACATCTTTGACAACAGCACCATCACTGCTCACAGCACTCTCAGCAGAATCTTGGACCAAAATGGGAAATACTGCTTCAGCATGTTTGCGTGATATGCTCCCTCTGAATCCCCTATCTGCAAGGTGTAGTTGTTGTGCGTGTCTTTCTTGACAACCTTGTAAGGACCTTTCCATGACAAGAGCAGTTTGTTTCCGTCTGTTGGCAACAACACAAGAACTTGGCTACCTACATGAAATGATCTGTGCTTTGTTTTCTTATCCCTGTACCGTTTGCTTCTTTTTGTAGCCACATCCACGTTCTCGCTTGCCATTCTAGCCATCTCCTTGAGAACAGCTTGCAGTTCTCCAACGTACTCAAACGCATCTCTCTCAGCCTCCTGCGATGCTTCCTCAGTCCAAGCACGGCGCGAGAGGTCCATCAGTCCTCTTGGTCGGCGACCAAAGAGTAACTGGAATGGGGAAAATCCTGTACTGGCATTCGGCATCTCCCTACAGGCAAACAACAACACCGGAAGAAACCTGTGCCAATTTGTTGGCTGTTCCTGTACCACACGACAAATCATGGGTTTCAGCGTTCCATGAAATCTCTCCACATTGCCGTTTGATTGGGCATGGTATGGGGAGGTTGTTACCTGTCCGATTGACAACAGCTTCAAGAACTCCTTCATCATGTCTGATGTGAACTGCGATCCTTGGTCTGATAACAACTCTTGTGGAAACCCCATGCGGGAAAAGAACTTGAAGAGTTCTTCCGCCACCATGACCGAATCACTTTTCTGCAAAGGAACAGCCTCGGGATATCTGCTCGCAATGTCTATCATGGTCAGAACGTAGCGATACATGCCCTCAGACGGAGGCTGAAAGGGCCCAACAATATCCACAGCAACTCGATGGAACGGTGTAGATATGTTTGGCATGAACTCCATGGGTATCAAAGGAGTTTTCCCTCTTGCCTCTGTGACCTGCCAGAACATGACATGATATGACATAAGCGGATGTGTCATGCTTCAGTGTAGGCCAAAAGAAATTTGACTGAATGCGCGTGATTGTGCGTCGCACACCACCATGACCTGACAAAGGCGAGTCATGAGCAGCCTTGAAGACCTTTTCACGGAGAGACTCTGGGCCAACAACTTGGGAAACCACTTCACCAGACTTTTCCTTGAAGTCCTTAAAGAGTACACCATCTCTCTTGACAAAGGAAATGTTGTCACTAGAAGTTGATCCTACTTTTGCCCTAACCGATGCAAGAGAGGGATCTTGTTCCTGAAGGTTAATGAGGGCGTCTTTGTCAACTGATAGGTCTGGAATCCCTGTCTTCAGAGGAGTAGTAGCTGCATTCTCCCGTTTCGCCTGAGCCCGTGTCAATACATTTGCAGTCTCACCACTTTGCCTCTCCAAACTTCCAGCTTCCTGCACCATGTCCATCACATGTGCTACAGAAGGAATAACACCATCGACATTTCCCTGAATAATGTCAGCAAATGGGTTATCAATGACCACGCACGAAAGCTGCCCTGTGTAGAACGGTGAGTCAACCCAAACAGAAGCCACAGGAAAAACATCATCTGTGTCGCGAGCAGGTTGCTAGTGGTGAAGGGGTTAATTTTGGGGTGGGCAGATTTGTGTATGTATGCGTGGTGTGTAGTGTGTTTGTGATGCGTTGTCACGTGCCTCGTCTGTGCGTTTCCCGTTTCGCGTGCGAATGGATGGGGTGAGCGAGCTCGGCGCGGTTTCGCACGGGAATTTGTGGAAAGAAGAAGTTGCCGGAGATGCTCACGTTTTCTTTTGGGGGTGAGGGTTTTATATTGTCAGTCGCTGATTTATGGGCGCGAAGGCAACCTCGCTCTTGGGAGTGTTGCAGGAATCGTGGTGTGACTGCTGTCAGCCTGGTGTGTAGCGTGGCTTATGTCAGCCCAGTAGAGTTAAAGGACTATTTTGTCTTTGTTTGGTGTAGACCAACGGAAATCGTCACCAGGGAAAGGACGGGGTTCTTTCATGTGAGTATTGGTTGTGTGTAAATGTCTTTGTGTAGTTTTTCGCTGGGTTGTGAGTTAGTTGGTTTAGGAGCGGGTGGGAAGGTTGGATAGGATTGGAATTGTATAACGGGGGGTGGTCGTTTGTTATTAATATGTTAGTTGTTCCCACCGCACATTATTTAAATCAGTTCCTGGTAGGGTTGCTGTTTTTATTTGTGTATTTGCATAAAAGGTAAGATGGCGGAATGACCCTAGTTTTTTGTTAAAGGCTACGGCATTGTTTGGATTGAAGGCCGTCATGTATGTGGCGGTGAAGCATTTGTGATTTGTGTGCCAGGTCTTATGATATGGTTGCTAATTCTGGCGGTGAAGTACCTGTGATTTGTGTGCCAGGTATTATGATATGATTGCTAATTCTGGCCGTTTAGGCCTGGGATGTTGTTTGAGTTGCATGGCTCTACGACCCGCACCAACCAAGTCGTCGATGTTCTGCATCGCTGTCGTCCCCATCCCCAGTGCTCGATGCTCCTCATTGCTGTCGGCGTCGCCTAAGGTCCCCACTACTCTTCATAGCTGTCGTCGACAGCGAAGGTTCCCAGCGGCACTCATCAACTGGAGCCCACCTGACCAAGGGAGGTCCGACGGTCGTGGGCACCTTGTGTCCATCGTTCCCTGTTCTGCGACTTGACGCAGAGGGAGGCCATGAGACGGGGGTGATCGGTCGTAAGGGGTTTTGGGTTGACGTGAAAGGGACAGTGTTGGACAGTGGGAGATGTCGTGTTGACGGGGAAAGGTACAGTGTCCGACAGTGAGAGATGTCGTGTTGACGGGAAAGTTGCCGGCGTGGGAGCGGCCGCTGGTTGGACAACAATCTTGTTGTTGTGGGGTGGTTTGGATGGACTGTGGTGGTTTGTTGTGGTATAATTTTTGGTTTACAGAGTGAGGGAGAGTGTATTTTCACATGTCATTGGTTTATCGTGTGAAGGAGAATGTATTTTCACATGTGATGGGGTGAAGGTGTGTGTGTGTGATAGAACTGTTTGATTTGTCATTGCTAGTTTACATAAGTTGCATCCTTGTTCATCGGATATCACCAACCATCCCTTCCACCGTTTCCATTTCATTCTGCGGGGTGCTGAGGGTGGGCTTAATAAATATTTGTTGTTTCTAAAAGTGTGTCAGTAATTGTTTAAATAGGGTTTGAGTTCCTGACTCCTTCTGCCTGAGAGGGTAAGGGCCCACCCAGCGGGTGTGGTCGCGACAATCTGCACCTCCAACAGAATAACTCGTTGTTCTTGACCTGTGAACTGATCTGGTTGCACCTGTGCCCTCTTAACTCCAGCACAAGTAGCACCAGTATCACGCAGAACCTTCGCTGGTGCGCCGTTGACTGAACCCTGAACAACTGGTAAGGTAGCTGACAAAAGCATCAGCGCTGAAGATCCAAACTGACCTAAGTTGGACTGACCTCTCGACTGACCTTGAGGTGACCACCCAGTGCTCTTTCTGGACCAACAATTCTTCGCCTTGTGTCTCTTTTATTGCAGTTACGACACTCACCTGGGAAAGGGACGTACTTTTTCTTGACAGGAACAATTTGATTTGATGTTTGTGCCTGTGGTGAATTTTCCTGACCCCCTCGCTGACCCGTGTAACCTTGCTGTTCTGAGTAAGCACGACCCGTGGGAAATCCCCTTCCCCCACCATTACCTCTAGGAAAACCACGATTTTGGGGAAACCCTCTCAAGTTGAATGACTCCTTGTGCCTATCTCCTACACCAACACTACCCAGTACAGTTGTCTCTGGCTTTCTAGCCAGGTTTTTGTCTGGATGAGCCATTCTGTACCGATCCGAAGCCTCAACAAGGTCCTTCAGCTTCGCAGTTGATACGTATAAGCGTTCTCTCAGTGACATGGCCAGGTCCTTTGAAACACTGTGCAGGAACTGTTCACACAGCATTTGCTCACAAACAGCATCAAAGGTTTTCTGAGTTCCCGACAGGTCCAACAAACGATCAAGCAAATGCCTCAGCTTAATCTCAAATGCACTGAAGCCTTCCTCACTCACTGGTCTAGCAGCTCGGAACCGTTCTCTAAACCCTTCAGCAGTACACCGAAACTTTATCAGCAGGTTCTTCTTCAAGGTCTCGTAATCCAGAGCACCCGAAGCAGCCAAACAATGGTATGTAGACAACGCAGACCCCTCTAGCAATGTTGCCACACACGCTGCCCACTGCGACTGAGCCCAATCAGCTGCCCTAGCGTGATTCTCAAATCTGAAGAGAAACGCATCAATGTCATCTTTTCCCTCCTTGAAGAGTGGTAATTTGGGAAATGTATGTTTATAGCTAGACTTTGCATGCTTCTGATAGTTTGGGTTTGCTTTTAACTTTTCTTGCAGTTCCCATGTTGCATGTTCTAATTTATTTTTCTCTAAAGCAATCCTTTCTTCTGTTTGCTTCCGTTCCATCTCTAATCTTGATTGCCTCTCTTTTGCTTCTTCTCGACGAAGCAACTCTTTCTCAACATGAGACTAGAAACAAAGTCCGCCAACCTATCACCACGCATCTTAATTTTCACTGCCATCTGTGAGTAAAACTCGAACAGCTGCACTTCATCCATCTCTTCAGTTTTCACCCCAGAACCTTCTTTGTTATCATTACCTTCCTCCGACATGATGATGTAACTTCAATTACAAAACACAAAACCTTGAAACACAAATGAAAATCTTGTAAAGTCAAAGAAGAAGAAGAGAATAACGCCAGACGTTCTATAACACCCTTAATCCCATCAAAAGTAATCTTTTTAAAAACGAGGAAGTTGACCCTTGATAACAAACTCAACAATCACTCACACACCCAAAAGGATTTAGAAAAATTAACAAGTATAAGAAAAAAATGTAAGTCAATGAACAATGATAGTACAAGCGATTAATACTAACAACATTTAATTAAGGATGGACAACAATAACAAGGAATGAACGCGAAAAAGATTTTTTTTACAAGGAATGAACTAGAAAAATGAACGATTAACAAGGAATGAACTAGAGATAATGAATAGGGCGGGTAGTTAAATAGTGAATGCTGACTGTCACAATAACACAAATTCACATGAATGAATAATGACTCAGTTTTCAAAGTTAAACTTGAACCGAAAATTTCACAATTTCAAAATTCTGACATCAAAAGTAAGCATGAAACGTCAAAAGGGTCACCAGATGTTACAACCGTTTTCCTTGTAAGTTGCCAGTAAAAGTCTAGACGAGGGAGAAAATAAAAACCTCGCTTTCACCACTCGGGCAAAGAAAAAACAGTGAATACCAATAATCACTATTTATTATACAAAAGAATACAGTCAAAAATATGAGTCAGATTTCGCAAACTCGTGTTTCAAATACTCGAGCTCAGACTAACTTTTTATGATGAGGATGATACTACAAATGTTGCCGATGACGCAGGCGAGGAGCAGATATAACTCACGTGACATCACTGACGACAGCGTCGACTAAATCCCCACGATGAGAGATGGTCTTTCGCACAAACGCCCGCTGCAGAATAGCGCAGTCGGTGATTACCAAAGGTGCAATCTAGACGGACAGCTAAACCCGCCCCCATGTAGGGAGACAGGCACACCAGGCAAGGAAAGAATTCCCACTGGGTAACCAGTTGATCACTCAAGCTCTGCTACGGGTAAAGGGTCACTAAGGTAACCATTACTCATATAGTGCAGTCGGTAATAAAAATGAGTATCACTCGAAGGTATTCTGCCTAGAACCGCGCATTTCTAACCACAGTCAAGTGGCTGCGTGCCAAAAAGGGAAGAGAAGGTGAGCGAGGAAAATGCCGGGCGAGGTCGAGAGAGCCTCTAATAACAGGTATCTCCAGTGGCACTACACGTGGCTTGGAGCGCTTCGCGGCCTAGTAATCACACTGCACTCGGATAATTCCATGGTTATGGATTCTAGCGAGGAGTCTAGCTCAACCAGAGACACTATATATAATGGACTGCTGACTTGACCTCTCAGTGTATAGTCTAAATATAGTCGCAGTGCTGTCTGCCCAGCTCCGCCTTCAATCGGGCAACGAGCATTTCCGGTTTCCGAGTTTACAGAATGGAGAGCAGCTAATCGAGGAGATACTTGAGGCAAGTACGCAGCATTTACTTTAAATAAGTAGTTGAAAAGAAAGAATGAACATTGAAATAGTATATTATACATAACTGTCAATCTATAGCTACATTAGCTCGGACAGTGTAGATGAGTGTAACATTTATGACCGAGATAATACTCGAAAGACAAAGACAAAGAGCGAGTCGACGTTTCATGAAGTCAGTTGGCAATGATGTTATCAATCAGAAAATATTTTTTAATAAGCAGGATGGTGTTGCAAGTCAGAGGCACTGCTGCTTAATGTTTCTTAAACGTTTGTGAAATGCTGAGCACCATTGCACTCCACGTGTCTTCTACATAGCGGCATAGCAGTCAGTACATGTGAGAACACGTCGTCTGCTGTCTGACGCGCGCATACCGCAATTGGCGCTAACGCGATGACTCGCAAAGGGAGGAGAACCTATAGTATCTCTGCTCGCTCCCATTCAGGATCGTTGTGTTTTCTTATTCTGTGGAACGACAGCCCTCTATTTCGGCCTGTGTAGGCTCCACAACCAACAATTGCACAGTTATTTCCTGGCATGTTCTGTCAAAACCCTCTGAATCCCACAGACGCTGGATATAGCTGGAATGGTTTCACTGAGCTTTTAAGCAGACGCTACGTCAAAGAACACACTTCATATTCTACGAATTGTCAGTCCAACTTCAACCTCTGACTCTACAATCCGCAAATTACATCATGTTTTTGCACAACTGAATTGAGCTAGAGATGATAAAGCACAGTACAAGAAATAACCATTACATTCTATTACTGTGCGGACAATGGAACCTGCCCAGACTTAGACCGGAAGAGAGCAGTGACTGAGCGCTGGTTTTCTGCGCGAGACGGCACTGGCAGACGCGTTTCGCGCAGACAGCTATCCAGTTACTATAGTATCTCTGGCTCAACCAGTAAAGGGCACATGGAGAGTTTCTCGCAGATGACTCTCACAGATGGCGATAAGCACGCTCGGATAAGAGCTTCCAGCGTGTAAGACTGTTAACAAAAATGGAGCTCAGAAAGCTACTATTCCCAATGAAAACCTGAGCATGATAAGAGTTTTTTTTAACAGTATGTGATAAAAAGATTATCATGAAGTATAGGTTGTTTTTCTTTGACAACAAACATTTGATCTTTGTAGAATGGAAAATGGAGCGAGGGGTAAGGGCTTCAGTTTACCTGGTCTTTCTGCCCCCTCACGGATTCCCTTCTTAAACTGTCAGAAACCGTAACATGTTTACGAATGTGGTCTTATTACTGAAGTGTTCAACCAGAGTAGCAAAGCAGCGCATGCCAGAGAGGCGGGTACTATTGCATGGATACACCGCATTTCAGTAAGCGGCTCGGTAGATTAGCTGCTGGGCCGGAAACGTGTGTGTGTAAGCGGATGTTTTCCTCTTTCCTTCACTCTCTCCGTCCCCTGCCTCCACGCTTTGGTCAGGACTTGAAGGCACATGCGTGACAGGAGAAGAAGGCACACTGGTTACCAGGGCAGTTCGGGTTTTAAAAAACCTGACACCTTTGGAGACGCGTAGTCGCTGCTCAGTGAATGAGAGAGCTCGTGGTGACAGCATTTTTCCCTTCGATACCATCGTACCATAGCATACAGTACAAACCAGAGGACGATGTAACTTTTACACTGTCGTCTAAAAGACGGATGAGTAACGTCAGTCAATCATATAGTGCGAGTTGTTAAGCGAAGACGTTGTGCTGACTTCTAGACAAATGTACATTAGTCGCTCAACTTGCATATCCACCTTCTGTGATCTCTTTAGATCTCTGTGACAGCGTCAAAAAACAAAAACCATCCAGACATCGAATGATTCAAACATTGGCTTTCCAAGAAAACGACAGCCGAAATCAGTCGCAAACGCTGTTGGGAACACTTTTGATAAAACATTCGTTCTCGCTGCTGGCACAATGTCCCCCCCACACTCTTCCTCAGTAACCTTCTCTCTCTCTCTTCAGATCATTCTTTCACATCCTGAAGAACTGGGCCGCACACCACGCATGCATTCTCTGTAGAGGGGCGCACAGCGCGCACCCAAGCGAGCCCTGGAAGAGCACTTACTTGGGAAGGAGGCCGGCCACAGGGGCGAGAGTGCGAGGCAGCGCGCTGTGAAGGCTGGAAGCCAGAGGGACGGCGCGGACTGCAAGCGAGTCAAGGAGCAAAAGCCTTCTGCTCCATCTCCCACCTCCTCTGGCGCGACACGGCGTGGCAGGGGCGACCGTGGCAAGCTACTCTGGCTACAGCAGCAGACGGCTGCCACCCTGCTCTGTTGCTCTGGTCACTGGCGACATTAGCGTGGCGCCCTCTCGACTATATGCTCGTACGGAGATTCGATCGAAACCATTATTTTATTCTCCTGTCCCCCACTGCGAGTAATTCGAGCACAGCCGTGAGAGGGGCGGGTCAGTGCATCGGATTGCAGTTGCTTTGTTTTACAGTGGATCAGGGTCACAACGACACAAAAGAAATGGCAGACTCACGTGAAAAAGCAAGAAAATTACCTAACTCAGTCGGAGGAAAGCACGCATGCACACACACGCATGTATACACACACACATACACACGTACATGCACGCAGGCACAAACACAAACACAAACATACACAGAGACACACAACACATATACGCACACGCACACATATGCACGCCAACATACATACATACATTTCAAAATGACTTTATTCATCTTAGGGGGTACATTCATTGTACATGATGAACACATTACATATTGCAACTCATACAGCCAATGAGGCCAGGGAACAAGATTGCAAACGGCGACTTCTTGACAATTAAGATGTGTATAGCAAACCACAATTTTATTTGACATACAGTATACTGTTTAGCAATGACGTGGAGATGTAATTCCGTTCTTACTCACTCACTCATTCACTCACCCACCCACTCCCTGACTGGTTACTGTTCTTTTTCATACATACATACATACATACATACATACATACATACATACATACATACATACATACATACATACATACATACATACATACATACATACATACATACATACATACATACATACATACATACATACATACATACATACATACATACATACATACATACATATCAAATCACTTTATTGCAGAAAAATTGTACAAATTATTGACAAAACTGCAAATACATAAGCCATACAAGAGAGTTCTGGGTTCCTTCTTAACTCTGTCACATAACTACAATGCCATCAAGCACAACGATAGATAGGCTCAGGGCTATGCACTATTCTGCTGCCCTTGTTCTCCCCCAGTTCTATCCAACAAAAAGCTTCTTCTTGCCCAGGCACGTCTTGAACCTATCATGACTGACAAGCTGAGATATTTGGCCAGGTTTTTAGCCTGGTGACTGGACAAACCCAGCATCACAAGACCTTTTGTGAATCGCCTGTGCACAGTGCCCAGAGATCCAATAACCAGCACCACAACTCTCGTGTAAAAACCGGCTTCATTGAGTGTGAGACACAAAGGCATGTATTTCTGGAATTTATGCTGATAGCATTTATCCACAAAGGTATCAAAAGGGTTGGCAATCTCAATTATGAAGGCTATGGAGTTGAGATGATCTAGCACGCACAGATCAGGTTTGCATGGACCTATCACTTCCAAGCCCTCTATAGCGACTTGCTGGTTCTCATAGACCTGACAAAACTCTGTCCACACAGTCTTCTCCAGCTCCTGCCTCACAAGATGTACACACCTATCGTGCCTTTCAATATACAACCCCCTCAGTTTGTGACATCCGTTCAGCGCGTGAGAGTTTGTATCCGAGCGGAAACCACACAGTGAACATGATCTGGTGTAAGAGTTTGGATAGTATGTGTTGTTCACTGCGTTTGTTTCTAAAAGCTGTAGCCTCCCCTTGGTGATGAATTTGGTGAGCTGATCGCTGATGTTGCTGTTGGTCAGGTGGGAGTAGGAGCGCGCCATATCAGCTGCAGGAAATGCTTCACGTAGCAGACACCCCTGCTGTTGTAGATTGCGCCAGTAATCGAGATCTCGCTCAATCTCTTTCTTCTTCAGCGCGGTATAGAGAGCTGATGGGTCTGTGAAGCGCAGGAAAATGCAATCATCATCATCTGCCCGGATCACTGCAGCAAATGTGTCTCTTTCTGCTTCAAATTCAAAACAGATCCCCAAACGCAGGCAGAGCTCATGAAGTTCGATGAAGCTAGATCGAGGCCAGTTGACTTTACTCTTCTTTTCGAGCCTTTTCTTTTCATCAATCTTGTAGCCTGCAAAGTTCTCGTCATCGGCTGTTGCGGATGTTACCTTCCTCTTTCCCATGTGCAAGTGAAGGCTGTTCCTTGCTGTTTTCCTCACTTGCTCGTCGTCAGAATTCAGGGCAGACAAGAAGAATGATACCTTTTTAGCATGGTATATGGTTCTTGGTTTTACCAGGCCTAATCCACCCTCCTTTCTTGGCGTGAAAACCTGGCATCTTGTAGAAGAGGAGTTGAGTTTTAGCTGGTCACGCACGAATTCAACAATCTCGTCCTCCATCTCCTTCAGCAGTTTTTCTGGGAACCACATGTTGCTGTAGTAGAAGTTCAATCTAGACGACGCGATGACGTTCACAGCATCTATCTTTTTGTTGACAGGCAGGGGTGAATTGGAGATCTTCCGTAGCAAGGATGTGAACTCTGCTTTTATCTCGTCCATTTGTTTTTTCTCCGCATTGCCGGACAGGTTGACCTGGAAACCCAGATACTGGTATGCACGATCTTTACCGTACTTAGGCAGTTGTTCCCCTTGGACCAAGAGCTCTAATTCTTGACTCTTGTCACGCCTGACCCAGTTGTTTCCTGACCGCTGGCCGTGAATAACTGCACACTTTGCATGCTTGACCTCCATACCTGCGTAGTTAAGGAATTCCTCGCTTTTCCCGATCATGTCCTGGATGACCTCTGGTTTGTAGCTGATGAAGCAAACGTCATCCATATAGGCCTGACAGGGAGGTGTAGATGGCTCTCCAGGAGACGACAGCGCCACATACATACATACATACATACATACATACATACATACATACATACATACATACATACATACATACATACATACATACATACATACATACATACATACATACATACATACATACATACATACATCCTATGGCGTTGCTTCGCGAACGAAGATGAGACGATGCTGCTGTTCACAACCACCGCAGACTCGTTGGTGGCTGTAGAGGCCGATGCGGGACCGGCAAGCCTGACCACAGCGGCCGCAGGGGAAGATCCGGCCAGAGACTAACATGACGTCCTCTCGGTTTTTTCTCCTCTGGCGCTTCTCCTTAATGTGTTTCTGCGGGAGATCTCCAACACTGCCGTGGCTTTATTGATGGTGTGGCGCCAGGCATCTCTGTCAGCAGCGACGGAGGTCCACTGTCGGGGATCGATGTTGCAAGAGATGAGGGCTTTCTTGAGAGAGTCTTTGTATCTCTTTTTCGGGCCCCCTTTGTCACGTCGACCAGTGGAAAGCTCACCAAATAGTGCTACCTTGGGCAGGCGGTGGTTTTCCATTCTGGAAACATGGCCTGCCCAGCGCAGCTGAGATCTCAAAAGCATGGTCTCTATGCTGGTGAGTTGAGACCGTTCCAAAACTTCCACATTTGTGATGTAGTCGCTCCAGTGTATCTCCAGGATCGTACGAATACAGCGTTGGTGGAAGCGTTCCAAGAGCCTCAGGTGTCGGCGGTACAGGACCCAGGATTCTGAGCCATACAAAAGTGTGGTAAGGACAGCCGCTCTGTATACATTGATTTTTGTGTCCTTTCTGAGGTGTTTGTTGCTCCACACTCTCTTATGCAAACTGCCAAAGGCTCTGCTGGCCTTGGCTATTATGCTGTCCACTTCCTTGTCTATCTTGGCATCTGCCGTGATGGTGCAGCCCGTCGCACACTAGGCGTCCAAGCAGCCAAGCAGCCAAGCAGCTGGCGTATTTTGAACGCGCAGTACAGTGTGCGAGGGTAGCCGCCGGCTGATTCGGCTGCGCGCGCCCAGCCGCTTGCGTCCAAGCGTCAGGCGCTTGGAAGAAGGGTCGTCTCTATTTCCGAGCGCCTAGACGCTTGGACGTGGCCAGGGCAGGCAACTCTCTTGTATTTATTGCGCCGTCAAAATGGAGGACAGACTGACTGACGAAGAGATTGTCCGTTTTATTGAGATCTACCGAAGCCAAGAAAACCTCTACAATCTCGGGATGAAATGTTACTATGATCGTGACAAGACCCGGGAGAGTCTCCTGTGGATTGGGGTGGAGATGAAGAAAGGCTGGAGTGGTAAGTTTGAAATTTCGGCATAGTTTTCGTCAGCGTTCGATTAAACATGATGCAGTGCTGATGTATCTTTTATCTCCGTAGTTTAGCTGTTAAAAACAGTGATGCCATTACAAGGGGTGATAAAGTTTTCTACGAAGTCGAAGGTCCTGCAGAAACTGAACTCGGAACTGAGATGATTAGAAGTAATTCACACTTGACTTGACTTGACTTGACTTTTACGACGTTTGAGGCCTTTTGTGAGGCCTGTTCGACGTTCCATGTGATAAACTAACTTTGCTGCAATGCGTGGCGGGCTAACTACTAGATCTATTGCATATTTTGGCATTCTGGTGTGTAGAGGGTGGGGAGATCTTTCAAGTGTTCGTCGAGTGCAACTTTGAAGTCATGGACTGAGGCAGCTGTGACAACTGCATCTGGTAGGTTATTCCAGGTTTTGATGATACGTTGTGAGAAGAAGTTCTTCCTGATGTTCAGCCGAAAGCTGTCTTTATGGAGTTTCAGCGAGTTTCCACGCAATTTAGTGTTGCTGGACAGCTTGAACGTTGGTTTCTGCACATCGTAGTAACCATGGAGGTATTTGTACACCTCTATCATATCTCCTCTCTTGCGTCTGTGCTCCAGGGTTGGGAGTTTGAGTGCTCGGAGTCTCTCTGGGTACGTCTTGTTTCTGAGTGATGACAGCAGTTTGGTTGCCCTACGCTGAACGTCCTCGATGTCACTGCATAGCGTTTTCATGTGTGGTTGCCAGACACAGTGGCCGTACTCCAATCTGGGTCTCACCAAGCTTTTGTACAGCAGGACGAAGGTCTGCTCTGTCAGATAGTCGAAAGACCGGCGGATGACTCCAATGACACGGTTTGCCTTCGATGTTGCATGTGCTACTTGGTCCTTGAAGGATAAAGTGCTGTCAATCATCACTCCGAGGTCCTTTTCTGCACCACTCTCCGCAAGCTGCAATCTCTGGGGTTTTCCATCAGCATCTTTACTGTTCATGAAGTATGTCGCTTGTGTCTTTTTGGACCCCATCTTCACAACACTGCATTTCTGCGGGTGGAACTTTAGAAGCCACTCTTCAGACCAGATCTGTAGTTTGTCAAGGTCGGTTTGTAAGTCCTGCGGTCCCCCCTCAACGTCACTCCTGGTGTACAGCTTGGTATCGTCTGCGAACATTTTGACTGGGCACTTTGTGATGGTGGGAAGGTCATTTATGAAGAGGACGAACATTATCATGATTGCAGCCTAGAATTTTCACGGCTCCCAACGTGTCGGAGTGTTAATTTCTAATCTACATTGCAGTGATATTGTGCACGTGTCACCTTTTTTGTTGTTATTACCTTAGAGAAGAGAAGAAACAGCTCTTACATTACAAAAAGTTACATTTACTTGAATTACATATTTGCTGCTTGCTTGTTGCTCACTTGTAACCCCTTCCAAATATTTGATGAGTGCTGTCGTCTGCAATGAACAAATGACTTGGTAATAATCAGTACTATTCAATTTTTGTTTTGACCGTAGTTACTTGGTTGTTAAATATTTGCACTATCAATCATCATTGTGGCTATGGTCATGTGACGGAACGTATGTTGAATACCGCTCCTCTGATAATTTCTTCATAGAGCATTCAACTGCTTTTAATAAAAATCATGAGAAGAGTAGCTTTTGACAACAGTCACAGAGTATATGTATTTTTCATCCACCCCCACCCCCACCGCCCCCTCTCCCCCCAACCCCCCTCTCTGTCTCTCTCTGTCTCTCTCTGTGTCTCTCTCTCTCTCTGTCTCTCTCTCTGTGTCTCTCTGGGGCACTACTGTAGACTGAATAGAATACATGCACAGTATTGTAGTGAGTAAAATGCAGGCATGCCAGTGTAATGAGTAAAATACATGTTACTTCTTCTAGTGTAGTGAGTAAAATACATGTATGCATGCTAGTGTAGTGAGTAAAACACATGCATGCCTCTGCTAGTGTAGAGAGTAAAATACATGCATGCTACTGCTAGTGTAGTGAGTATAACGCAGGAATGCTACTGGTATTGTAGTGGCATGGGCTTAACAATAAAATATTTGTTTATTTGTAAGTGTAATGAATAAAATACATGCTACTGCTAGTGTAGTGAATAAAATGCATGCTACACGAGTGTAGTGAGTAAAATGCATGCTACTGCTAGTGATAGTATAGTGAGTATAATGCAGGTGTGCTACTGCTAGTGTAGTGAGTAGGCCTAACAATATAGTATTTGTTCATTCCTAAATGTAGTGAGTAAATATTATTTGCATGCTACTGACTGATTGATTACTTTATTAACTAAGGCTGATGACCCATCTTACATAACAGATAATGTCTAAAGACATCTCCCTTAATATATATGAATATATATATATATATATATATATATATATATATATATATATATATATATATATAATTATATATATCAAAATGATATTGTTAGAAACCCTGTTGTACATTGCATCAAAATTGTGGCATATTTAAATGTTAAAATTTTAAATTGTCTGCATCATCAAGATTACAAGAATGTAATCTAGGCCCAATATCATATGTTACAAAATCTCCATTAACGTTATAATCACAATTAATTGCAGATCCTAATGGTAATACAGCCTCACACATTACTTCAATCATACGTTGGAGGGCAGGAGGTGGTGAGGCTTTGGCTATTTTGACCTTCTCTTCTTTTCTTCTTCTTTCATCTATTTAGTGATTATTGCGCTGAATATTCAACTGATTGAGTTGACACACTAATTTTCGTGTTGTATTGTTGAACATTATTTATTGTTATTAGTATCATGTAGTATGTACAGTTGCATCTGGTATGACCAGAACCTACTTCTTTCTTTACAACCAATTTATTCTAAGATTGTACACAGTTGAAACCTGGGTAGGTTATTGACAAAATATAATGGGGGGTTGGTGGTGGTGAGGCCAAGGCGCAATACTAGGAGGCCACTCGATACTGCCTACAACAGTGCCTACACCCACCACAAAGTGTGATGGCGGCTATGCCTTGTTCCTGGGGCTATGATGTGATTTGGGGAGGGGGGTAGGGAGAGTGTGTTCTGGCTTTAGTTTTAGTAGAGGTGTTGGCACAGCCTACGCTTAAATGGGTTGAAGACTATATAAATACTAAAATAGTCATGTTTAAATTGCCATGCACCCATCTGCTTCGTCTGTATTATGACTATGTAAATACTAATAAAGAAATAATTTTTACTTTCAGTGGATACTGTCCAAAAGAAGATAAAGTGGCTGAGGGATGGCTATGCAAAAAACCTGCGGCTGCTGTTCAAGAATTCGATGATGTGAATGTCAAGTGGAAATGGTTCAAGATGCTAGATTTCCTGCGGCCGCACAGCAGGGTGACTGTGTCAGGGGTGACAAACATGGTAAGTTTTTTTTTCGTACTGACTAAAATTATTCATTTGTGGTCATATTTGATATAAATTTATATATGGTCTACAACGAGAGTATGGAAGGTTTGAAGAATACTGCTTAAAAATTGTGGCTGAGATAATTTGACTGACTTATTTTCTTTCTGATTTTTTCTGATTTTTCTTTGTCATGGATGTGTTCATCACAAACAAACAAACCCACACACTCTTCTCCCTCTCTCTGCAAGACAAGCACTCATGTAAAGTGTACATAGCTTTTATTACAAATTTACATGTTTGTTGCTTTTTTCTCTTCAAAATTCCTATGTTCTAGGGGTCTATGGCCGACCAGAAGAATTAAATTTCACTGTTCACTGTTTTGAACGTATGTAGAAAAAAAAACACACACACACACACAATTGTAACATCATTCACATTCAACAAAAGCATACTAGAGTATGGGTTATTTGAGTCATACATAAACAATTTACATTCACAAAAATTGCACTTGCTGCATTATTTATAAACTCGGTCTCAGAAAATAGACACCACAAGTTTAAACTACTGTACTTTGCTTCAAAAACGACATACGCTCAAACACTCATTTTTGTGCAAGATAGACAAGAGGATTTAGGAACCCCCCCCCCCCAAAAAAAAAAAAAAAAAAAAAGAAGAAAAAAAACAAACAATCTTCATGATTTAGGCCTTAAATCAGTCTTCCTCTTTAGAAACTGAAAGTTACAGTTACTCAGTATGTCAGAGAAAACTGTTAAGCTTTGTCAGAGTTTCAGTCAAAGTTGCGGCCAAACACGCGCATGTCCTGCCATGGCACTTTCCCTTCACCATTCACCCACTCCTTCAGTTCATCCCGAACCCAACGGGCATCAGCAGCGTTTCTGTTGCCAACTTGAGCTGTCAGCGAATTGTAACAGTTCTGGGCTGTGCTCCTCCAGTCTCCAGGCAGCTGCTCATGGGTGATTGGATGTTCCCGGTCATGCATTGTTGGTGGCGCAAACTGGTAGTCTCGCTTTTCTGCCAGGAAATTGTGAAGAGCGAGGCATGCCAGTGTGACTGTTGTGGCTGCGTCTGGTTTAAGCCGCATGGCAGACCTGAATACCCCGAATCTCGCAGCTAGGATGCCAAAAACATTTTCCGACAGGCGGCGAGCTCTGGACAGCCTATAGTCAAAGATCCGCTGCTTTCTTCTCTCTATTTCTGCAGGATCATCATCTTGGCCTGTGGTTGTCAAAGTCTTTTTGAACGGATAGGGCTTCATGAGGTTTGGTTTTAGCCCAAAGGCGTCATCGCCGACCAAGAAGAATGGGACCTTGTCCTGTCTTCCTGGCAAAGGCCTAGGGTCTGGAAGTGCAAGTGTCTCTTTCTCCATTGCCTGGCCAAGAGTCGAGTCTCTGAAGACCCCAGCATCTCCAGCTCTACCATTGCATCCAGCACTGAACCATATTATTCTGTATTTTGCATCAACCAGTGCAAGCAGAATGATGCTATGGTAGCTCAAGTAGTTGAAGTATTCAGAGCCAGATCCAGGGGCTTGGATTTGGATATGTTTGCCGTCCAAGGCACCAATGCAATTTGGGAGCTGCCACCGCTGTTCGAAGTCTTCGGCAATTTTCTTCCAATCTTCGGCCTTGCCCGGACACTGAAAAAGATAAGAAATGGTGTTAATTATGCTTCAAAAATGCACTGAGGTTTGTTTATTGATACCCTATTTTAATGTGTTTCAGGTGGACTCTCAAGAAGACAGCCAGGCTGATTTGGAAGACACCCCAAGCATCAGCCTCCCACAGGCAAGAATCTTGAGCCCATTGTTTGACCTAGACCTGGACCCTGAACCTGTAGGCGGCGATGATGATGAAGCGAATGCCACTGTCCACAGCGGCTCCAGCTCTTGTACCAGTGCCAGTAGGTCTTGTAGCAGTGCCAGCAGACAAAGTAGCCAAGCACAAAGTAGCCGCTCCCAAAGCCCTACTCCCCAACGCACCCACAGTCCACCTGATTTTACACAGTCTACACCATTCAAGAAGAGGCGTGTGGCAGAACCTTCAAGGGCATCTAGACTACTTGAGGAGTTGGTCGAAAGACAAAAGCAGAAAGCGAACAGCGACAATAGCAAATTTGGCACCTTCATTGCAGCAGAGGTGGATAAACTGAGTCCGCTTGCTCAACTGAGAGTGAAGAAACGGATAACTGACGTTCTGTTCGAAGCCAGTGAGGAGGAGCTTCAGGGCAATGGTGTTTAATCCTTGTTTTTGACTCACTTGTGGGCTTGGCCCTTCTTGTTTCACGTTCTGTTAAAGGGACAGTTCCTCTATGGGCTCTTATGCACTATGCAACGTAGATGCCCAAACTTGCACGTTTATTTTTCGCAGTGATAGAGCGTTTGTAATCTTTCGGCTAGCATTTCTAATCATTCGGCTAAGTAGTTTACAGTGTTGATGGGAAAGATTAAAAATATTGTTCCACAGCGGAAAACATGGTCCTGCAACCGGGTTGCATAGTGCAACAGAGCCTATAGGGGAACTGTCCCTTTAAGATAATTGAGTTTTGACACAACACTTTTTTTAGTAAATACTTCATAAGGATTGTCTGACTTACTACTTTATTTTTTACAAGAGTTCAAAGTTTTGTTTTAACTTACTCTGATAGCGATTGGTCCCCCTCCCCCCCCCCCTTTTTATAAATAAAGTCCGTAAAAAGAAAATATCTTAGAAGACAAGTTAAAATTAGTCTTATTGAACATGTCATGTGTGTGTGTGTGTGTTTGTGAGAGTGAGAGCTACAGATGGTGGTTTTAGCAAAGAGTAGTATTAGCGCCTACCAGAAATTATTTGACATCAAAATTCAAATAAGTTTCTAAAATTCCTTGATCTTTTCTTTTAAAATTTGACATTTTGAAAAAACAAGTCTTAGATTCTGCAGGAAAAAATAAGGTCAGTCGGGTTACCAATGCATAGCTTTTTCTTTCTTTTTTTTTTGGCATAAGCTCAGTGCTGAAGCCTTTTTTGTGCATTTGTTTTCATGCATTCTAAGTTTAAAATGAATGTTAGTTTGGCTCATTGGGTCAAAATCGAGTAAATTCTAGGACACTGTACCCCGGTTAGTGTGAGTACATGTACTGTGTTTAGTACTGCTTGTGGAATAGAGGATAAATTATTGTTCAGACTTCAAGACTTCGTGTAATGTGGCCTGTGCATAGATAACCTAGAACCTTAAAGGGACAGTTCCTCTCTGGGCTCTTATGCACTGTGCATGTTTATTTCAGTTTTACAATGTTTTGATTCTATTGCATTTTTTATATTTTTTTTACGATTGTGTGCATGTGGCATGTGTACATAAAAATGGTGTGAGGTGTGCTTATATTTACTTGTAAACACATTCTTTCTCATCAAAATCATTTCAATTTGTTACATGTATATGTTTTGCAATGAGCTTAAAGAGTTCTTTATGCTGTTTTTCACACACAACTGGTCATACTGATCTGCATAAAATATTAAAACAATCACAAGAATAATGCATTGTGTTTAGCTTGTATGTTTTTTGTTATGTCCAGTGTCACTCCTACTCTGATTTATATATTATGAATCGCAGGCAGTCAAAAAAATACACTCAGCATTTATTCAATTACTGACCATTTTGTTTGACCAGATTATAAATGCTGCATAATGTACAATTTCATAAATAAAATCATAACTTGAAAAGAAACATTTTTACCTTCAAGTACACAGCTTTCAAGTTATTCAACTCCTCAAAGATGACTGTGCAGGTCTCCATCACAATCTTGCGAATAGTGTTGCCTGACACACGGAACAGCAGCTTCAGGCTGACAAAGGAGTCTCCTGCAAATTAACAATGCATAAATGCTAATTATCCTGATGGAAACACAAACTCTTCATCCGTTGTCTGGCTTTGATTATCTAAGTCTTTTTCATGTCACAAGATTGTTCAGGTAATGGGAGGAAAGAAAATGAAAATAGAACTAGTTTTGTGTTTATTCATAAACTGGTGCTTTGTCAATTGGGTCAAAACACTTTAGACATACCTGTGCCCAAGTATCGCAGGGTGATGGCCAGGCGTGCTGCCGCGGGTATTGCCTGCCTTACAGACCACCTACCCACAACATTATGTTTGGGTGTAGAGTTGCAAAGTTTGTGGGATGTCTGTGCATTTGACCAAGTGTGTACATGTGTGTGTGTTTGTGTGTGCATGTGTGTGTGCATGTGTGTGTGTGTGTGTGTGTGCATGTGTGTGTGTGTGTGCATGTGTGTGTGTGTGTGTAATGCAGAGCTGATTAGGTGTTTGTGGACCTCGGAGTGAGTAACTGTCATGCTGTCTGTCTGCATGAAGTTATATGTAGACTCACAGCAAGGTGTGACTACCAGCCCAACAGAGAAACTAATCATCTCTGGCATAAGCCAGAATGTGACTGCCCATCAAACATGAGTTATAAAAAATTATAAAGCATAGTGGGATCCATATTGAACAACTGTGATACTGCAGGTCAAGATGACGTCAACAAGCTCCTGGAGTCGGTGACTGCCAGGGCCTTAACAGGCTGCTACTGAAACTGTTATCACATGCAGGTCATACAGCACTTGTGGGACAGAAAAGGAACAAAGATGATAAAAGCTGTCTACAAACAGGCTTGAGGAATGGTATGATTTGGCATTGATGTTTAGTGTACTGGCCCGATGGCCAAAACAAACTATGGTGTCCATTGTTCATATAGTAAGAACTGCCTTCACCATAGTCCCCACGTCAAATGATAACAACAAAAATACAAGTCACAAGCAACCTCCAAAATTAGTGATAGAAACATTCAAGTTCAGACTTGAATATATGGCTTACTACACTTCAAACATTTTGTCATTAAAATTTCCTGGCAGTGATAAGTTTAGTCTGGAACAGACATGCACTCCACAATTATTACGAGCTGAGCTCAGAGCACATCTTTTAATATAGTACTTGGTCATATTCACTCTTTAGGAGAAAATGGAATGTCAAAGTCCTGATCATTGTTGCTACTGTATTCAATACTTTTCCTGCTCATGTGTATCTGTAGAAAGCCATAGGTAATGTATCATGCCAAGAGATTGTCAAATACATGTATCTCCTTAGCATGAATACATTTCTGTAAAGCTTGTTCAAAGACCATGATGATGATATCTCTCTTTATGAAGAGTGCATAGCATAATTTACATTTAAACATACATGTACATTTTTTTAAAGTACTTTTAAATTTCTCTTTCACATGCTCATTCAAGCTAAAAGTAACAGAAGTAGAAACAAAAGCAAACAAAAACAGAAAACAAAGCATAAGAAGGGCATCTTTCTTTTTCTGACAGAACAGGTGCAAAAACATGTGTGTGTGTGTGTGTGTGTGTGCGTGTGTGTGTGTGTGTGTGTGTGTGTGTGTGTGTGTGTGTGTGTGTGAACAAAAAAACAAAACAACTAATGCTAAGATCTATTGCAGTTACCTCGCCTTCCAAAATGGCCATATTAAATTTTACAGTCAATTTAATGAAGCTCAGCAGGTTGTAAACAGCAATCCATGAACATCCAAATCAAAACAAATAATACTGCCATAAGATGTTCCTAGTTGGTTTCAATGAGAAAATGCACAGAAATGCTTCCACCAATGGCGAGGACTTTGACTCATCTGGCAGACCTACTGCCACAACATTTTTGGTCGAAGAGCAAGCTTCAATCTCCAGAAAATTGCAAATGTGGAGGAAACATTGCTACCGCCTCCCCCGACTCCCTTGACACAGCCCAATCCTCAGTGCACCCGTGCATGCTCTTGTCTTTCCCCATACCTGTTCCGCAACTCTGAGTCTGCTTCCATCTTCCATACGTGAAGTGAACAAACTGCAACAGCCAAGTACTTTCTACTCTTGAATCCTCTGGTCCACATAGCGAACTCATGTGAACAATTCCCTCCATTCGATGACGTTCCTGCGCGCGCGCGTGTATGTGTGTGCGCGCGCGCGCGCGCGCGTGTGTGTGTGTGTGTGTGTGTAAGACCGTGGCCACGTGACCTGGTTTCCTCCACTAGAAACACTTTATTTCTTCTTCGCCTTCTGAAGCTGCAGACACTTCTTCGATTTCTTTTACGCTTCCTCCGAAACCTGCCCTCCCCGTTTCAATTGTTTCCACCTTGTTTGCCAGTGATGTAACTACCTATATTTGCCAACATCTGTCGCCTCGTCGATCTTTTCAACTTTGCCCTCAACCGAGCAGATCTCAAGCCGGGCTTGTGATGCTATGCAAACATCCAGCAACGCCGGGGTGGGTTCCTTAGACTACCTTGTTGGCAAATAGTAGGCCGGTGTCAACATGTGTCAAATATTTGACCGTCTTTGTATCTGCTTTTATCATTTTGCCACATGCTGACATCGACCTATTCCTCGCAAGATTTTGCGAGAACGCGCCCTTGCTGTACTAAGTTACATGTATCGCTTTCATGAACATTGCGGTGTAATGCATTTTGGTTTCTACTCTTGAAACATTTTCCAAGTCGACGTCAAACCCCTCTTTTCCTCCGACGTCTGAGACTGGGAACACATCTTTCCTCCAACTTCCTCCACGCTTCCTCCGTTGCAAACTTGCCCTTGATGAAAGATTGCTACTCGTGGGGGGTTTTTAAATCATAACATTGCCGCAAATTAACAGGGAGCTATCTGCCAATCTCACCGCCTCGTTGACTTCCTGAGCCTCACGCTCGACCAAGTAAATTCCAAACCGATTTCTGACAGTCCCTGACCTGCTCGCTGCGCGACTGCTTCTCTCAGACTCTGAAAAGAGGCCACAGTCCCTACTGATTCTTGGTGTTTGAGAAGCTTGCACTGAACCTGCAAATGTTCTTCCTGTGTTGTCTTTATATTACTAAGTCTTCGGAACTTGACCTTATAAGCCTCAGGTGTATGGGGATAAAGCGACTCCAGAATATGTCTCTCTCTCTCTCTCTCTCTCTCTCTCTCTCTCTCTCTCTCTCTCTCTCTCTCTCTCTCTCTCTCTCTCTCTCTCTCCCCAAACACTGACAGCTCACAACATCGTTCACTAAAAGTTAATTACACTCCTACAAAGTCTTCTTTCTCAGAACTATTCCAGGGATGGCATGTAATGTTCATGGGTCACAGCAAATCAATCGTGTGACTCAAAAGAGAACATGGGAATACTCCAGGGTATTCTTTCTTCCCAAATTTGCTCCGTAACTTCGTGTCTGCTCTTGTCGTTCTCACGTCATGCTCCGTTTTGCTTTTTCACCCAGTTTGTCTTCCATTTCCCTTCCTTGCTCAGCTTCTCATTTCCCCAAGTTGACATCCACACTTCTTGTGTTCTTTCCTTGAACTCACTTTCATAGGACCTGAGGTAAAAGCCCTGACATTCTCATTCTAAGAATTTTCTCATCGAAGGGAGGGAGGGGGTGGGGGGTGGGGGGGGGGGGGGGGGGGCACGACCAGCTGTCTCATTTTGCAAAAGGTCTTTGCTTCTTCTTTTTAATTTCGCTAAAAGCCGGCAATATTTCCCCGCACGCAATTATTAACATGTAGTAGTGCATGCTTCAAGTATTCCTTCACTAAGAGCTTCTTGTGCAAAGTATAAATTTTGTCAATAAGAGCCATATTTCCTTAATGTTGATACTCATGCATTTAAGTGTTTGTTTGTTCGTTTGTTTGTTTGTCCATGCACGTGTATGTGCGTGCGTTCGGGCGTGCGTGTGTCTGTGTATTTGGGGTTTTTTGTTGTTGATTTGACATCTGCTCATTGTAAGGCCTTGTTTTGAATGTTCAAGAAGCTGCATTATGAATATGCAGATTCCATCCAACCAGGCGCATGATTCTTATTGTCAGCGTAACATCAGGCAGATGCTTGTCTGACCTGAACCGTTCTTTTTTTAGTCTATTGAGTGGTAACCTACCGTTTCGATATACTCGCGTGGGTTAAAATTTGCGATGGATGAATTGATGGATGGAGTTTTACGGCTTATCAGCTGTTATCTATATAAATAAAACCCAAACGGTTTCTGTCTATCAGGATCTCTGTCCATCTGTCCATCCTCTCTATGTGTTCGGCCGCCCGTGCACGGATCTCCGCGAAATTTGGCATGTCGCTCCCCCGTGACTGGATGGGGGTAGTCGTTGCGTTTTGGAAGGCATATCTCCGCCCGTTCCGGAGATATTCCCTTTGGAACTTTTTAGTCATGGGACTGTTGACAGCAAAGGGAGGCAACTCGGCTCCAACGTGTGCTTCGTGAGAGGGTAAAGGGAGGCAACTCGGCTCCAATGTGTGCTTCGTGCTGCACGAGGTTTTACGGGTCCGAGCTTGCTCATCTCATCACGCGTTGATGTTTGGTGAATGTGAGGGAAAAGGTGGAGACGGGAAAAGGTGAAGATGGCAAAAGGTGGAGACGGCAAAAGGTGGAGACGGGAAAAGGTGGACACGGGAAAAGGTTGTCACGGGAAAAGGTGGACACGGGAAAAGGTGGACACGGGAAAAGGTGGAGACGGGAACAGGTGGAGACGGGAAAAGGTGGAGACGGGAAAATTTAAAATCGCGAAACCTTTGAAAATAAAATTGACCTTACTATCGCATGGATTTTACTCTAACGTTCATGTCATCTCAAACTCCACTGGGAATGAAGGTTCACTATGAATTTAACACTGAACCGTCGTACCTCCATAACACCTCATGAACGGTTGGCCATTTCCGCATCTCTCAGGCTTACGTGGGTTTGTACTCAAAATGCTTGCTACGTTTTCTCGTGCTTGTCTCTCTTTGGGAGTAGCAGCGTATGTAGCCTGCCTGCCTTCTACCTTGACTGACGGGCGTTTTCCTGCGCCTCTTTGTACATTCTTTCGGCGCAGTGGCAATTCGAAAGCAGCATTTGCGGGACCAGAGGCACGTTTCATTTCGAAAGGCATTATTGACAAGTTTAAAGATGAGCGCTCACAGCGACCCCTCGCGAAGACCAATGCTTTTCTCCAACACGAACCTGTCCACACAGATGCTCGCCGTGAGCGCTCATCTCTGAACATGTTTAACACCTTTCGAAACAAAACCCACCTCAGGTCTCGATGATCCAAGGTATTTCGACTTTCCTCTTCTCCGCTGCTGCCTCCGGTTGTTGTCTCCGAGCTGACCTTGACGCGCCAGCCCAAGTCCATGCCTTGACTGCCAAGGCCCGCCCAAGTCCATGCCTTGACTGCCAAGGCCCGCCCAAGTTCATGCCTTGACTGCCAAGGCCCGCCCAAGTCCATGCCTTGACTGCCAAGGCCCGCCCAAGTCCATGCCTTGACTGCCAAGGCCCGCCCAAGTCCATGCCTTGACTGCCAAGGCCCGCCCACGTCCATGCCTTGACTGCCAAGGCCAGCCCAAGTGCATGCCTTGACTGCCAAGGCCAGTGCAAGTCCATGCCTTGACTGCCAAGGTCCGCCCAAGTTCATGCCTTGACTGCCAAGGCCAGCGCAAGTCCATGCCTTGACTGCCAAGGCCAGCGCAAGTCCATGCCTTGACTGCCAAGGCCAGCCCAAGTTCTTTCACCTTAGTACCCGATCAAATGGTACTTCCCTCTAGAAATGTTTGTGTAATCACCCGCAGCAAAGAAAAAAACAAATCTTTGGGTACGAGATTTCATAAAACACTCACCGTTACAACTGGCTAATCACGGTTAAGATAACAAGAGTAGGCGGGGGAAAGTCATCTCTGCGGGGCATTGTCCAATCACAACGGGTGAGCACGTCATGTTGATAATATGCAAGTAGGTCACGCTCAACGTTTTAGGATACTCTACGGCCTAGGATATGACAGGAGCAGTATCTATGCCAACATTTAGCTCGAGTGGCATATGGGTGGTCAGGACACTGTCTCCGACTTGGAAAATGACTTTCAGGATTGATCTGTTCATTTACACTAGCTCATAATAATAAAAAACTGTCGCTGTGCTCGGAGATATACGTCATGTTACCCGATTTGTCACCTCTCGAACTCCTGTTCAATATAAAAAGATGGTAAATCTTACACAAAATAATTAAAATTTTCCCAAACTAATCGGTACATGGATCTTGGGAGCTACAGTAGACCATGCTTCCAGGAAAATGACAATTTTCGAATTCCCACCCCAAATTATAATTCTCATTCTCCAGAGATCGCGATAAATGTTCCAGTCGCCAGTTCTGGTGTTAAAGTCGCCACATGTCAGTACCGACGCACTAGCTTAAGTATTACTCTTGTAGCTTAAGTATTCTTCCTCTAAAAGTAATCCATTACATTTAATTGTCTTATGAGCATAATACGGAGAGTTAGTCGGTGGAATATATATACACATACGATAATAAAATCTGTCATAAAATAGTATTGTATTCTTATCATCAGAAAGCTGTCGTGGTCGCGCACTTAATTTCAGACACTCGAGGAGGGAGAGAGAGAGAGAGAGAGAGAGAGAGAGAGAGAGAGAGAGAGAGAGAGAGAGAGAGAGAGAGGCAGGCAGGCAGGCAGGCAGGCAGGAGGGCAGACAGACAGACAGACAGACAGACAGACAGACAGACAGACAGACAGACAGACAGACAGACAGACAGACAGACAGACAGACAGGCAGGCAGGCAGGCAGGCAGGCAGACAGACAGACAGAAAGAAAGAGACTAAACTAATAATGATCACAAAAATCAATGGGTGTTGGAATCACTGGTTTAGTATAGAAACAAACGTTTCGGCGTGGCAAACAGCAAGTTTGAAGATGAATAAATAGGCAACAGTGGTAGAAGAGTGTTCATTGATACGGGATTAAAATGCTCACAGTTTAAATACATGTCGTCAGTGCTGCAATTGCACATCCAGCAACATGCAAAACAAGCTAAAAGTTCGTCCTTACGTTGGTTGATAACGTGCAAAGCCGTTTGGAGTAGAACAAGTCTCTGGCATGCTTAAAAGAACTCAGCCCATGTAGGTTGAGCAACAACGGGCAAGGTCAAAGGAAAGATATCTCAGTATTTTTTCCTAAAATTTGACCAGACAGACATTAGAACAACTCAGACGACAGCGCTGAGTAAACAAGAAGGGCAAAGCTCATACGACTCACATGCTTGACCTTGACCTTTATATGACCTTGACCTTCATGTGACCTTCAAGGTCAAGGTCAAACAACTAAACCTAGCAATGACATCATACACTAAGAAATGCTTTACACATTTTTCCTACCAAAATACATGTGACCTTGACCCAAGGTCAAGGTCATCCAAGGTCATGCAACACAAAGCTGTTAATTCAAGACATAGGAAGCACAATGGTGCTTATTGGCACTTTCTACCATGAGATATGGTCACTTTTAGTGGTTCACTACCCCATTTTGGTCACATTTCATAAGGGTCAAAGTGACCTTGACCTTGATGATATGTGAACAAATGTGTCTCATGATGAAAGTATAACATGTGCCCCACATAATTATTAAGTTTGAAGCAGTTATCTTCCATAGTTCAGGGTCAAGGTCACTTCAAAATAGGTATACAATCCAACTTTGAAGAGCTCCTGTGACCTTGACCTTGAAGCAAGGTCAACCAAACTGGTATCAAAAGATAGGGATTACTGTGCCCTATATACCACTTGTAGCTAAGGTCGCCATTCTCAATAACGTGGGAGAAAATTGGGAAAATATGAAAAATGACTGTTTTTGAGACCACATTTATGGCTCCTGTGACCTTGACCTTGAAGCAAGGTCAAGTCACTATGTATGTTTTTTGAGGCCTTGTCATCATACACCATCATGCCACATTTGGTGTTGATAGACTTAATAGTCTCCGAGAAAAATCCAACGTTTAAGTTTGTTACGCCCGGACGCCCGGACGGTCGCCCGGACGGACGGACGACACGGCTGAGTACATAGACTCACTTTTGCTTCGCATGTGAGTCAAAAAGGAACCCTATTGTGTCCATGTAACAAAAAACAACAAAATAATGTGCCACTAAAGACGGCCCAGGCGTCAGTGCTGAGCAAGATCTTTTTACAGGGTCCAAAGGAATCTTAAAAAGTCAGACTTACGAGTACATCAGGAATGCTCACACAATGCGCGCTCAGCAAATATCCGTTAGAGTCGATCACTAGTTCAAAGTTAGAATGTGAGGAGGGTGAACAAAAGTTATGTCTTACTCCTCTAAAGGAACATACACTTTGAAGCGAGTATTGTTTCATATTAGGGATTCCGGGGCTACCCAGGGAGCACAATTTTAAATCAGTTGGAAGGGAGGACCTGCGGTTAAAATATGTGAGGAAAAAGCACGGCTCCTTCCATCCCAGAGCCACTAGGGACCCTTCACAGAGGTAGTTTACTGTGTGGGACATGGAAAAAAACTTAGTTGAGTTCTAATGGAGATTTGCACGTGGAAAAGTATGAAATGGTCCATGGGAAAGATAAATAAATAAATAATTAAGATTATTTCACTATATAAATTATTGTGAAAGACTAGTGGAGCTTTAACACGTCTGGAATACCTTAGAAGTGCTCAAGCTTGTCTGCAGTCTGCAAGCGCGCGTTAAAGTTACAGCCCCTCAACAGTACAAAACATCGGGATAAAACAAGATTAAGGTTGAAGGTCTAGGATCAATGTCTAAGTCACTTGACGCAGAACTGTGCGTCCAGTAGTGTTGAAGAACTAGGGAATAAATCTGTGCACCAACCACCAAGTTTCCAGTGCCACAGAGGACACTCTCCGCCGGAAAGTAAGTGGTTGCACAGTAGCCGGCCGGGGTGGGGGCGGGGGTGGGGGGTAGAGCAGGGCAGACGAAACACTATGCACACGCAAGGAGAGCACTGGATGGACACAGGCGTGTGTTGAGGCCTTGTGGAGCAGCAGTGCCGAGACAAGTGATGAGTGTGCCATCCATAAACTTTCTGTGGGCAGCGTAGGAGTGGTTCTGCCAAAGCTCAGGCACAGAAAGGTGAGACAAATCATGGTTCTCGCTGTTAAAGTGCACAGCTACTGGGGTGTGGTAGGAGAGACAGATAGCACGGTGGTGTTCAGTGAAGCGCTCATCAAGTGTTCTGTATGTCTCTCCTGCATAGATTTTGTTGCAGAGCTGGCAGCGAAGACGCAGACAATGTTGGATGACAGACAGGTGAAGTGGCTGCTGACAGAAAAGCGTCCAGAGGGACCAGCGACTGTATGGGGGTTGGCAAGAAACTGGCAGGTTTGACAACCTGGTTCTTTGCTGGGAAAGTAACCCCGAGGTAAGACAGAGATCGACGATCGAGCTCTGACTAGATGGTCCAGCAAGTTAAGATCTCTCTTGTATGCTACGAGGGGTGGCTATTTAAAAATGGAACCTGGAACGGGATCTGTCTGTAGAATGTTAAAATGCTCAAGTAAGATATTTTTCACACTCAAATTGTGTGGGTGAAACGTGAGTGCTAGTGGTATGCGTTGTGACTGATCCCGTTTCATCCCCGCTGACATGGCCTCGGAGCGAGGGATGCCCTGAGCCCTGTCATAAGCATTTTTGACTGTCTGATCAGGGAAACCCCTGTCCCGAAAGAAAGACATCATCGACTCAGCATGCTTGGTAGAATCATAGTCGCTGCGGCACAAACACGCAGGCGCAGCATCTGCGAGTAGGCGAGACTGAGCTTGGTGGCCCTGGGATGGCTGGATGAAAAGGAAAGATATGCATGTGAATCTGTATGTTTGTAGTGTACTGTGGTGGAGAGTTTGTCAGAATCCGGTGTGACAGAAATCAGGATGTCGAGAAAGGGAATATAAGTGGTAGAGGTGGTGTGGATGAAGCCCAGGGCCGAGTGAAAGTTGGACACGTAGTCTATGAAGGAGAGGATATCACACACCGACCCAGTGAAGATACCAAGACAATCATCAATATATATATATATATATATATATATATATATATATATATATATATATATATATATATATATATATATATATATATATATATATATATATATATATATTGTATATACATGGGAGTCTTCCCGGGTAGGTGCCAACTATTCTCTCCTCAATGTGCCCCACAAAGAGACAAGCGTATGAAGGGCCCAATTTTGTCTCCATGGCAACTCCTCGGATCTGCTTGTAATTATAGTTGTTATAGCTGAAAGATGACAGGTGTAAGACGAGTTCAGTAATCATAAAAGAGTGAAAATGTCGTAGAATACCTTGTTTTTGGACAGAAAGTGTTTGACAGCTAGGAGGCCTTCGTGGGGAATGTTAGTATACAAGGAGGTGATGTCCATTGTGAAAAGCTGTTGTCATTGTGGGAGGAGATTAAAAATCGATCGCATAGGTTCAGAGCGTAATTTTGTCTTTGATGAACGTGGGAAGAACCGACACCAGAGGTTGAAAGACAGTCCAGGAATTGCGATATAAAGTACGTGGGGCACAAGAAGGCTGAAACGATGGGGCGTCCAGGGTTGTTTAGTTTGTGTATTTTGGGAGGGATATAAAAGAGTGGTTGTCGTGGTTTATCGTTTTCTTTGAAAGGGCATTGTCTATCTTGGTGGTGGATGAGGGAATGGGTGCATAAAAAGTCGTGTCAGTAAGGTGCTTTTCAACCTCTGCAGTGTACTTATCTTCCTGCCAGACGACGACTGTGCCACCTTTGACAGCTGCCTTCACCACGATGTCCTGTATCTTCTTCAGGTCGACGAGGCCCTTGTGCTCGGTCTGGGTCAGGTTGGAGTGTCGGAGTGGAGTAGGTCGAGGAGAGGAAATCTTGTGGAGACATGTGTCGATGTAGAAATCTAAAACTAGAAACTTCCCAGGGGTGGGGTCCTGGTACTCTGCTCTCAAAGGGAAAAGAGAGGTGCCGGTTGAATCTCGTGAGGACACTCCTGTATCACCAAAATGGGCCGCTAGACGTAGGTGCCTAAAGAAGCGGTGACAGTCGGAAAGTGTGGCCGACATGTTGGCTGCTGGTCAGAGAGATAGAGAGAAAGGTTGTATCCAAATAGGTTAATGTGATGAGAATCTGGATAGGGCTCAATTGTCAAGGAATCCTCGAAGTCCAGTCAAGTCTCCGGGATTGACCACATTAACAATCACGTATTTATGATAGGTGACGTCAGGAGACAAGTCCAGGTTCTAAGCCAAGTGACCCGACAGCCTCGCGTTGTGGAAGTCCTCAAGATCCGTCTAGGCTTCCAAAGTCCCCGGGATTTCACAATCGGTGAGGAAAATGGAGGGAGGGGAAGGAGGGATCACGCCAAAGCCAAAGCTTTCACGTCCCAACTCTTCCCAAGGTGGCCGGAAGTCACTCGTGAAGGTTTGGACTGATGGTCGGGGATACTAAGATGGCAATTTCCTGCCGCGAGAGGAGGCTTTTATACACACGTCAATATTCGTTGGGCGAATTTACACGAAAGAGGGAATTTTCTTCACTTCTACCACAACACTAAAATGATTGCATACCAAATGATTAGTGCATAAAACTTCAGCAGGCTTTGCTCAGACTGACAATTTTAAACAGATCTGCTATCGTTCATAGCAAAAACATGAAGACAGGTAAATGTCTGTCCCAACAAATGCGAACCGTTTTATTCCCAGGAAAGGAAACCTGAGTGAAAGTGGAGTTAGCACCGCACCAGCAGGCGTTGAAGAAAGCGGTCTACGCCACTAGCCTTTCAAGTTGTGAGCACCACGAAAAGGGGTAGCAGGTTTGTCAGGAAACTCTGTGCTGACTGGTACTGTAAACAGCTTGCCGCTGCCGTCATAGCCACTTGCGGCTTGCATTAATAAACACGTGACAAGACGAGGCTTCTTGCGTCACGACGAATTCCATATTTGGCACTACTTCCCACAATGCTCCCCTGTCGACTGCGTCGACTACTGCTGCATACGCATTCTTTTTTCTTCTCATCTTTGAACAATGGAATGGTCAACGAAAATATCAACGTTTGTGAACCCAGCCAGTTCTTCATCGTTCACTCTGTAGCTTCAACAGTCACTCTTGACTGAGCGCTAACAAATACGTCTTCAGACGCATTCCCTTCGTCGCGGAGTGTTGATTACGTACGGTCCTCAACCACCTGACCGACTGGTCATTCCTCGAGGAAGCAGATAAGATAATCAGCTGCGCAGGAAGGCTCGGCACCGCTTGAATGGAAAAACGACATTCAAAACTTGGATTAAGTGGGTACCTCCCTTGAAAAGTTTGAGGCATTGATTCGCGAAATTGTTGCTTACCTCTTAGCAGGTAATTCTGTCAGAGCAGTTGTTCTTTCACAAAAGGTAAAGAGAGAAAAAAAAGCACCACACTACTTTCTTGTAACTTCTCGTACAGCTTTGGTGTTTAATTGCAGGTCGAGACGTGTGTCACTGGGCTATCTTTGATGGTGCTGTCATTCCATTCCGCAAAAGCAGCCATTTTGACTGGACACGCGTAGCACCTCCTCGGCGGGCTGTCGGGCTTGGGAGATCAATAGAGTTTCAAACACAACTTATTCACTTTGCAAGAGTAGGCAACCTTCAAAGGCAATGAGATCGCCCGTATGTTTCCAATGCACGTGTCAGTCTACAGTCTTCAGCAGACTCGGAGACTTGATCAAAGAGGCTAAACCATAAAGAAACTTCAGATCTAAGGTCGCAAAGGTTTGCGTAGAGGGGACCGAACTTTAGTACTGTAATGCATTTCTGCTTGCTGAACACCTGAGAATGGCAGTTCTGAATTGAGCTTTCCAGAAGACAGGGATTTGCATGGATGGCAGCAAACATGTTTAGACACCAGTAACCATCATTTTTGTTAGTAGAATTTTTGGGGTTTAATTTTCTCACCTAACAGGTGGTACATTTAAAATGCAGTCTACCTGTGATGTGTTTGCATAAACGATGCTATTTAGCTTTCAAATATGGCTGCTGATACAAGTTTTTGCCATTTTTGGAAACACACAATACCAGAAAAGAAGCTAATGGTAGAAGCTTGAGACTGACGGATGCCAACAATAACAGTACACAGTGTAGCATGTCCTGCACAGTACACAGGGCAGCATGTCCTGCACAGTACACAGTGTAGCATGTCCTGCACAGTACACAGGGTAGCATGTCCTGCACAGTACACAGTGTAGCATGTCCTGCACAGTACACAGTGTAGCATGTCCTGCACAGTACACAGTGTAGCATGTCCTGCACAGTACACAGTGTAGCATGTCCTGCACAGTACACAGTGTAGCATGTCCTGCACAGTACACAGTGTAGCATGTCCTGCACAGTACACAGGGTAGCATGTCCTGCACAGTACACAGTGTAGCATGTCCTGCACAGTACACAGGGTAGCATGTCCTGCACAGTACACAGTGTAGCATGTCCTGCACAGTACACAGGGTAGCATGTCCTGCACAGTACACAGGGTAGCATGTCCTGCACAGTACACAGTGTAGCATGTCCTGCACAGTACACAGTGTAGCATGTCCTGCACAGTACACAGTGTAGCATGTCCTGCACAGTACACAGTGTAGCATGTCCTGCACAGTACACAGTGTAGCATGTCCTGCACAGTACACAGTGTAGCATGTCCTGCACAGTACACAGTGTAGCATGTCCTGCACAGTACACAGTGTAGCATGTCCTGCACAGTACACAGGGTAGCATGTCCTGCACAGTACACAGTGTAGCATGTCCTGCACAGTACACAGGGTAGCATGTCCTGCACAGTACACAGGGTAGCATGTCCTGCACAGTACACAGGGTAGCATGTCCTGCACAGTACACAGTGTAGCATGTCCTGCACAGTACACAGTGTAGCATGTCCTGCACAGTACACAGGGTAGCATGTCCTGCACAGTACACAGGGTAGCATGTCCTGCACAGTACACAGGGTAGCATGTCCTGCACAGTACACAGTGTAGCATGTCCTGCACAGTACACAGTGTAGCATGTCCTGCACAGTACACAGTGTAGCATGTCCTGCACAGTACATAGGGTAGCATGTCCTGCACAGTACATAGGGTAGCATGTCCTGCACAGTACATAGGGTAGCATGTCCTGCACAGTACACAGTGTAGCATGTCCTGCACAGTACACAGTGTAGCATGTCCTGCACAGTACACAGGGTAGCATGTCCTGCACAGTACACAGTGTAGCATGTCCTGCACAGTACACAGTGTAGCATGTCCTGCACAGTACACAGGGTAGCATGTCCTGCACAGTACACAGGGTAGCATGTCCTGCACAGTACACAGGGTAGCATGTCCTGCACAGTACACAGTGTAGCATGTCCTGCACAGTACACAGGGTAGCATGTCCTGCACAGTACACAGTGTAGCATGTCCTGCACAGTACACAGGGTAGCATGTCCTGCACAGTACACAGTGCAGCATGTCCTGCCAGTACACAGTGTAGCATGTCCTGCACAGTACACAGTGTAGCATGTCCTGCACAGTACACAGTGTAGCATGTCCTGCACAGTACACAGTGTAGCATGTCCTGCACAGTACACAGGGCAGCATGTCCTGCACAGTACACAGGGTAGCATGTCCTGCACAGTACACAGGGTAGCATGTCCTGCACAGTACACAGGGTAGCATGTCCTGCACAGTACACAGTGTAGCATGTCCTGCACAGTACACAGTGTAGCATGTCCTGCACAGTACACAGTGTAGCATGTCCTGCACAGTACACAGTGTAGCATGTCCTGCACAGTACACAGGGTAGCATGTCCTGCACAGTACACAGTGCAGCATGTCCTGCACAGTACACAGGGTAGCATTCCTGCACAGTACACAGTGTAGCATGTCCTGCACAGTGCACAGGGTAGCATGTCCTGCACAGTACACAGTGCAGCATGTCCTGCACAGTACACAGGGTAGCATGTCCTGCACAGTACACAGTGTAGCATGTCCTGCACAGTACACAGGGTAGCATGTCCTGCACAGTACACAGTGCAGCATGTCCTGCACAGTACACAGGGTAGCATGTCATGCACAGTACACAGGGTAGCATGTCCTGCACAGTACACAGTGTAGCATGTCCTGCACAGTACACAGTGTAGCATGTCCTGCACAGTACACAGTGTAGCATGTCCTGCACAGTACACAGTGTAGCATGTCCTGCACAGTACACAGGGTAGCATGTCCTGCACAGTACACAGTGTAGCATGTCCTGCACAGTACACAGTGTAGCATGTCCTGCACAGTACACAGTGTAGCATGTCCTGCACAGTACACAGTGTAGCATGTCCTGCACAGTACACAGTGTAGCATGTCCTGCACAGTACATAGGGTAGCATGTCCTGCACAGTACACAGTGTAGCATGTCCTGCACAGTACACAGTGCAGCATGTCCTGCACAGTACATAAGGTAGCATGTCCTGCACAGTACACAGTGTAGCATGTCCTGCACAGTACACAGTGCAGCATGTCCTGCACAGTACACAGGGTAGCATGTCCTGCACAGTACACAGTGTAGCATGTCCTGCACAGTACACAGGGTAGCATGTCCTGCACAGTACACAGGGCAGCATGTCCTGCACAGTACACAGGGCAGCATGTTCTGCACAGTACACAGTGTAGCATGTCCTGCACAGTACACAGTGCAGCATGTCCTGCACAGTACACAGTGCAGCATGTCCTGCACAGTACACAGTGTAGCATGTCCTGCACAGTACACAGGGTAGCATGTCCTGCACAGTACACAGTGTAGCATGTCCTGCACAGTACACAGTGTAGCATGTCCTGCACAGTACACAGTGTAGCATGTCCTGCACAGTACACAGGGCAGCATCTCCTGCACAGTACACAGGGCAGCATGTCCTGCACAGTACATAGGGTAGCATGTCCTGCACAGTACACAGGGTAGCATGTCCTGCACAGTACACAGTGTAGCATGACCTGCACAGTACACAGGGCAGCATGTCCTGCACAGTACACAGGGCAGCATGTCCTGCACAGTACATAGGGTAGCATGTCCTGCACAGTACACAGGGTAGCATGTCCTGCACAGTACACAGTGTAGCATGTCCTGCACAGTACACAGGGCAGCATGTCCTGCACAGTACACAGGGTAGCATGTCCTGCACAGTACACAGTGTAGCATGTCCTGCACAGTACACAGGGCAGCATGTCCTGCACAGTACACAGTGTAGCATGTCCTGCACAGTACACAGGGTAGCATGTCCTGCACAGTACACAGTGTAGCATGTCCTGCACAGTACACAGTGTAGCATGTCCTGCACAGTACACAGTGTAGCATGTCCTGCACAGTACACAGGGCAGCATGTCCTGCACAGTACACAGGGTAGCATGTCCTGCACAGTACACAGTGTAGCATGTCCTGCACAGTACACAGGGTAGCATGTCCTGCACAGTACACAGTGCAGCATGTCCTGCACAGTACACAGTGCAGCATGTCCTGCACAGTACACAGTGTAGCATGTCCTGCACAGTACACAGGGTAGCATGTCCTGCACAGTACATAGGGTAGCATGTCCTGCACAGTACACAGGGCAGCATGTCCTGCACAGTACACAGGGCAGCATGTCCTGCACAGTACACAGGGTAGCATGTCCTGCACAGTACACAGTGTAGCATGTCCTGCACAGTACACAGGGTAGCATGTCCTGCACAGTACACAGGGTAGCATGTCCTGCACAGTACACAGTGTAGCATGTCCTGCACAGTACACAGTGTAGCATGTCCTGCACAGTACACAGGGTAGCATGTCCTGCACAGTACACAGGGTAGCATGTCCTGTACAGTACACAGGGTAGCATGTCCTGCACAGTACACAGTGTAGCATGTCCTGCACAGTACACAGGGTAGCATGTCCTGTACAGTACACAGGGTAGCATGTCCTGCACAGTACACAGTGTAGCATGTCCTGCACAGTACACAGTGTAGCATGTCCTGCACAGTACACAGGGTAGCATGTCCTGCACAGTACACAGTGTAGCATGTCCTGCACAGTACACAGTGTAGCATGTCCTGCACAGTACACAGGGCAGCATGTCCTGCACAGTACACAGTGTAGCATGTCCTGCACAGTACACAGGGTAGCATGTCCTGCACAGTACACAGGGCAGCATGTCCTGCACAGTACACAGGGTAGCATGTCCTGCACAGTACACAGTGTAGCATGTCCTGCACAGTACACAGTGTAGCATGTCCTGCACAGTACACAGGGTAGCATGTCCTGCACAGTACACAGTGCAGCATGTCCTGCACAGTACACAGTGCAGCATGTCCTGCACAGTACACAGTGCAGCATGTCCTGCACAGTACACAGTGTAGCATGTCCTGCACAGTACACAGTGTAGCATGTCCTGCACAGTACACAGTGTAGCATGTCCTGCACAGTACACAGGGCAGCATGTCCTGCACAGTACACAGTGTAGCATGTCCTGCACAGTACACAGTGTAGCATGTCCTGCACAGTACACAGTGTAGCATGTCCTGCACAGTACACAGGGTAGCATGTCCTGCACAGTACACAGGGTAGCATGTCCTGCACAGTACACAGTGTAGCATGTCCTGCACAGTACACAGGGTAGCATGTCCTGCACAGTACACAGTGTAGCATGTCCTGCACAGTACACAGTGTAGCATGTCCTGCACAGTACACAGTGTAGCATGTCCTGCACAGTACACAGTGTAGCATGTCCTGCACAGTACACAGTGTAGCATGTCCTGCACAGTACACAGTGTAGCATGTCCTGCACAGTACACAGTGTAGCATGTCCTGCACAGTACACAGTGTAGCATGTCCTGCACAGTACACAGGGTAGCATGTCCTGTACAGTACACAGTGTAGCATGTCCTGCACAGTACACAGGGTAGCATGTCCTGCACAGTACACAGTGTAGCATGTCCTGCACAGTACACAGTGTAGCATGTCCTGCACAGTACACAGTGTAGCATGTCCTGCACAGTACACAGTGTAGCATGTCCTGCACAGTACACAGTGTAGCATGTCCTGCACAGTACACAGTGTAGCATGTCCTGCACAGTACACAGTGTAGCATGTCCTGCACAGTACACAGTGTAGCATGTCCTGCACAGTACACAGTGTAGCATGTCCTGCACAGTACACAGTGTAGCATGTCCTGCACAGTACACAGGGTAGCATGTCCTGTACAGTACACAGTGTAGCATGTCCTGCACAGTACACAGGGTAGCATGTCCTGCACAGTACACAGTGTAGCATGTCCTGCACAGTACACAGTGTAGCATGTCCTGCACAGTACACAGTGTAGCATGTCCTGCACAGTACACAGTGTAGCATGTCCTGCACAGTACACAGTGTAGCATGTCCTGCACAGTACACAGTGTAGCATGTCCTGCACAGTACACAGTGTAGCATGTCCTGCACAGTACACAGTGCAGCATGTCCTGCACAGTACACAGTGTAGCATGTACTGCACAGTACACAGTGTAGCATGTCCTGCACAGTACACAGTGCAGCATGTCCTGCACAGTACACAGTGTAGCATGTCCTGCACAGTACACAGGGTAGCATGTCCTGCACAGTACACAGTGTAGCATGTCCTGCACAGTACACAGTGTAGCATGTCCTGCACAGTACACAGTGTAGCATGTCCTGCACAGTACACAGGGTAGCATGTCCTGCACAGTACACAGTGTAGCATGTCCTGCACAGTACATAGGGTAGCATGTCCTGCACAGTACACAGTGTAGCATGTCCTGCACAGTACACAGTGTAGCATGTCCTGACCTATAAAGACAACTACTCTGAGCATTTCATTTCAACACAAATTCGCATCCGAAGTTACATGAATTGACTCGCTAATTACATATTCAAGATCCTGTAACTTTGGCATACAGGAAGATACGGTTTTGATTATGGATCATTACATGAAGCAGGATATATGAACAAAATATGCCAAGTTTAAAGAATGTCCAACTTCAGAACACAGAGATTAGATGACTTAAATCTAACACATTGCGATGAAAACTTGGAAACGGAGAAAATTGCATTTGAATGTCTCATACCTATTCATGACAGCTGACAGTTTGTGTCTTCATACCAATTGCTTTACTATAAAATGCCTATTTCCCCCAGAAACAAAACATTCAGTCATATTCTACATTGAATTTACTACAAAGTAATATGAAAACTACATTTTCTGCTAAACTTCACAAAAATAACTTTACTGGGTTCTTCTACCTTAATGGCGAGTGTTTGTGAAGACAGGTTCATGAGAAAAGCTTTGGGCATGTACT
Organism: Theodoxus fluviatilis; assembly: GCA_034096865.1. Classification (NCBI taxonomy): domain Eukaryota; kingdom Metazoa; phylum Mollusca; class Gastropoda; order Cycloneritida; family Neritidae; genus Theodoxus; species Theodoxus fluviatilis. The sequence continues at coordinate 137,709 of JAWQFJ010013393.1, read as the reverse complement.
GCTCACTGGCAGGGCTCATCTACAAACATGCTGATAGTTTCTTACAGCGTATCACAACCGTCTGGGAAAAGCAGCTATTGGAACACTGTATGAACTTCAGTCCAATGCCAGCCTTGCTCTAGATCCAAAAGCCTGATGACTCCAAATATTGACCTCATTCCCCACTGTCCATGCTTAGCCAAAACATGACAAGGCAGTACTTGAACTAAGTCAGTTTATTCATCTCCTCAGACTGCTGTCAGTGACAATGCATGCACTAGACAGCTAAATGCAGTAGAAAAATCACAGGCAGCCTTTCTGGAGGAAAAAGACATGACAAGCAAATCACAGGCAAGATGAAATCTGATCTGTGTGCCGACCCTTTGCCTTTATGAAACCATCTCTATCCGCTCTTCAAATGTAGCACAGGACATAACTGAAGAGCATCAGGATTGGGTGCCTGTTGCTGATGCCTTATCCTGAATCACATTCCCTAGAATAAGTAGAAGCAAGCAAATGTAACTGTCTTGATAGCGAGGAGACTTGCCATGATGGCTGACGGAAGAAACAGGAGTCGGTAACAAAATTGGGACAGAAAGCTGGCAATGTCAGGCATTGGAGACAGTTTTATTGCAAGAACCGACTGATTGAATTTTGCGTATGATGACAGCAACTCTCTAAGACACCGGAAGATACCCTTTCATTGCCTTTAACTAGCTTTGCTAGCAACTGATTGGCATAAGGAATGCACCTCCACAATCTGACTAGAATGACCTCTACACTTTTCTTCCAAACCACACACTTTCCAGTGTTTCTGACCAGCAAGATGCTTGCTAGAAGCCCTAGGCTACAATGCCAGTGTCCAACATCTTCCTCTGGAAGTTTGCATTTGTTACCTTGGAACTAGATGTAATCCATATTGATGCCAAGCGGTCAAACACAGCAATCTCTGCAGGAATTAATATCAGCAGTACTACTTGCTTGCAACAGTAAACCTTAACATGCAGAAAAATAATTCAAGACATTGACAAATAGTTTGACCAGTATCAAAAGCATGATACCTGAAGTAAAACTTTCACAAATTGACATCAAAGTCCTTGACCAAGCCAACACCAGACAAAAGATTATTTACTTTTGTAAATGACGTTATAAAATGATACTGGCATTTCAATACACTGCACTCTATGCCATAATTCGTTGTGCACTAACTTGTTGTGTTTATTGTGTGTGAAGAGGAAGAAGAGGTACAAAGAGGAGAACTAAAAATAAAGGAAAACAGACTTTTGCTGGGAAATAATTCAATGACTAACTGTACATCTGTTGCAAACTGCCCGAGAAACTGATTATGAGTCAAGTTGGAGAAATATCACAGATTCTGGAGAAGTTTTGTTTCCTGCACGTAGTTTGGGGTGCTATTACAGTTGGATACTTCAATTTTGATCATATCATTTAACATGTTTTAAAATGTACTTAATAAATATACTTTTACATTATCATAATTGACTAACCAGATTTCTGATCAGATATAGGGATATTTTACTTGACTGCCTGTTTTTCAGCATGGTCATTTTGCAGATGGAATCTTTTAGTGAGGTTGCAGGGAAGATTTCAATAAAATTATGTTATGCAGTTGTCATGAAAAGAATTACTGAACGAATTGTCTCAAAGATTTGATCATCTTTGTGCATCTCTAAATATGTTATCTTTTATTTTTGAAATGTATGGTAATAAAAGCAAGCCAACTACTGTTGTATATGGTCGATTTGACAAGATTTTGGTGTCTAGCAACCACCTATGCCACTTGGCACACTGGTATGTCATGTATCATTTCATGAAAATCAGGTTGCAAGAGTTCTTCAGCAAAATACTGTTGCAATTCATTTTCCTTTCTCCTTGCACTTAGAAATCACAACATTATGTGCTTATAATTCACTAGCCACTCATGTGCCACTACCCCACCCCCTTGCATTTCTCTCTCCCTTCCCTGAATAAATCAATCTTCATCTCCCCACCACAGCCTTTTCCCCTGCCCACTTTCCCCCATCCTGTGTCTCCTCCTCCCTCCCTCTCTTTCTTTCCCTTAATTACATGTAAATCCCTTCCTTGCTATTGTATTATCACAAACAACCGTTTTACGTTCTTCCCTTGCTGATCTGAGATGATCCAGGTGGCCTATTGGTACCTTTATGTTATGTGTGTGTGAAGCTTCATTGCTGTAGGTTGTGTGGTGACAGAATTTTTACACACACACACACACACACACACACACACACACACACACACACACACACACACACACAAATGCACACACACTTATCCTTTCACAGCTGTAGAGATTGGGTTGATTTTGTAATGACAAAGCTGCTTATGATTGTCTAGATGTGTCTTCTTGCAAATGCTCACATGGCATAAACACTGCAACTCACTGTTAAGGAAAACATTTGTAAATAAAAAAGGTAATCATTTAACCCTGTGAGTGTAAGAGACCTGGGCCCGTATTCACAACGGCGATTTATAGGCGATTTATTTTAACCCCGATTTATCTCTAAACTCAGACGATTCCAACTGCCTGTTCCGCTCTCCCTTGGCTGGAAACCAGTATATATAGCAAAGCGCAACCTAGGATCCTCTGACGAGCGTACCTTATCTAACCGATCAAGATAACCCGAACTTAGGGGATAAATCGAGTGTTAAAAAGATAAATCGCTGTTGTGAATACGGGCCCAGCATGATAAGCAGTAACTAAATGGCAAAACTCAGCCAAAATCTGCCCTTGATGCGGATAGTGTGAAACAAACATGGCCGGATGTTGGTCAGCATCCTCTCCCTTGCAGGCCGGACATCGCAGTACAAAGCCACCAGCAGGAATCATAACAGTCAAACATGATCCTGTACGGCATGCGTGTGAGCCATCCGATGTGCAAGCTTGACACTGTCATTCACCACCCAAAGCCTGCTGTGCTGGGCTCACTGGCAGGGCTATGGATCCTGCACCCTTCAGCAGGCATGGCGAAAGCCTGCCCTCTCCTAGCTTTCAGTGTTCGCTGAGGATTGCTTGGCTTTCCGTGATGGCAAAAAGGTAGACTTGCCTGAAAACAAAAGCCATTATGAAATTAACTTTAGGAGTTCACATAGGAACTCTCAGAGAGGAAAGATATACATGTAGCCAAGTGCAAAGTTTCCCAACTGAATTATTTGCCCCCGTTTTTGTGAATCTGTTCCCTTGTGCTATAGACTGACATTTTCTCTCTCTCCCCCCCCCCCCTCCCCCTCCCTCCCTTTGCTTTCTCATCTATTTGTCCAGCCTATAATCCTTTCCTCTGGCCTGGGGGTTGGCAATCTCGGCCTATTTGAGTTCAGGTGACACTCATGAATGCACCAACAACCCCTCGTGTTCACCCTCACTTTTATTCTGGCCATGTATGCCTTTGATATAATTCCTTGTGAGTTTGATGCTTCCATCACCAAGTGTATTTCATCTCTTCCTCTTCCTATTGTGTGTCACGTGTGTCCTGTGAGTCAGATACGCATTCTGCATGAACAACCAAACACAGATGTCTTGTGCTAGTCTGGAAGGTCATGCAGGTGCCCTTCACATCACTTGTCAGTTGGATAAGTCACCCCTTCCCTTTTTCCCTATAATGTGTCCCATGTGATGGTTGTCCATTTGTCTGCAGCTGTATGTTCCATAAGTCATTAAAATTGACTTGATGTTTGAACTGGAGACTGTTCCTTTGGAATCATCGTTTGTGCTAAATGTAAATTGCAATGTTTAAGTGATAAACTCATTGCCTCCTCTAAATTAAGACACACGATTTCAATGGTACAATATTCACTTGAATTTTTTTCATGCTAAACAAGGCAACACTTCAAACAAGTAATTTCAGTTAAGTATCATGTAGTAATCAGCCCTTTCCGGTCACTAAGAAGCACAAACTCAGAGACAGACTGAGATTGGGTCGGCCAACTCCCAGCCTGGCTCCTCTGGGGTCCGCGCATCCTTTGGAGAGAGGGGAACCCTCTGCCAGTCAGGGAGACAAATGTTACCACAGTATGGAAGGTTGCCACCAGAGGGACTGATACCGCCACGGTCTTGGGTTGGCATCCAGCAACCATATACACAGGCATCCAGACATATACACAGGCATCCAGACACACACACAGGTATCCAGACACATACACAGGCATCCAGCAACCATATACACAGACATCCAGACACATACACAGACATCCAGACATATACACAGGCATCCAGACATATACACAGACATCCAGACACATACACAGCCATCCAGACACATACACAGGCATCCAGACACATACATAGCCATCCAGACACATACACAGGCATCCAGACACATACATAGCCATCCAGACACATACACAGCCATCCAGACACATACACAGCCATCCAGACACACACACAGGCATCCAGACATATACACAGGCATCCAGACAGACATCCAGACACATACACAGGCATCCAGCAACCATATACACAGACATCCAGACACATACACAGACATCCAGACATATACACAGGCATCCAGACAGACATCCAGACACATACACAGCCATCCAGACACACACACAGCCATCCAGACACATACACAGCCATCCAGACACATACATAGGCATCCAGACACATACACAGGCATCCAGACACATACACAGCCATCCAGACACATACACAGCCATCCAGACACACACACAGGCATCCAGACACATACACAGACATCCAGACACATACACAGCCATCCAGACACATACACAGGCATCCAGACACATACACAGGCATCCAGACACATACACAGCCATCCAGACACATACACAGCCATCCAGACACACACACAGGCATCCAGACACATACACAGACATCCAGACACATACACAGACATCCAGACACATACACAGACATCCAGACACATACACAGGCATCCAGACACATACACAGCCATCCAGACACATACACAGCCATCCAGACACATACACAGGCATCCAGACACATACACAGACATCCAGACACATACACAGGCATCCAGACACATACACAGCATCCAGACACACACACAGACATCCAGACACATACACAGGCATCCAGACACATACACAGCATCCAGACACATACACAGGCATCCAGACACATACACAGCCATCCAGACACATACACAGACATCCAGACACATACACAGGCATCCAGACACATACACAGACATCCAGACACATACACAGGCATCCAGACACATACACAGGCATCCAGACACATACAGAGGCATCCAGACACATACACAGACATCCAGACACATACACAGGCATCCAGACACATACACAGGCATCCAGACACATACAGAGGCATCCAGACACATACACAGGCATCCAGACACATACACAGCCATCCAGACACATACACAGCCATCCAGACACATACACAGGCATCCAGTCACATACACAGACATCCAGACACATACACAGACATCCAGACACATACACAGCCATCCAGACACATACACAGCCATCCAGACACATACACAGGCATCCAGACACATACATAGCCATCCAGACACATACACAGGCATCCAGACAGACATCCAGACACATACACAGGCATCCAGACACATACACAGCCATCCAGACACATACACAGGCATCCAGACACATACACAGCCATCCAGACACATACATAGCCATCCAGACACATACACAGGCATCCAGACACATACACAGGCATCCAGACACATACACAGGCATCCAGACACACACACAGCCATCCAGACACATACACAGGCATCCAGACACATACACAGGCATCCAGACACATACACAGCCATCCAGACACATACACAGACATCCAGACACATACACAGACATCCAGACACATACACAGCCATCCAGACACATACACAGCCATCCAGACACATACACAGGCATCCAGACACATACATAGCCATCCAGACACATACACAGGCATCCAGACAGACATCCAGACACATACACAGGCATCCAGACACATACACAGGCATCCAGACACACACACAGCCATCCAGACACATACACAGGCATCCAGACACATACACAGGCATCCAGACACATACACAGGCATCCAGACACATACACAGCCATCCAGACACATACACAGACATCCAGACACATACACAGACATCCAGACACATACACAGACATCCAGACACATACACAGACATCCAGACAGACATCCAGACACATACACAGGCATCCAGACACATACACAGCCATCCAGACACATACACAGGCATCCAGACACATACAGAGGCATCCAGACACATACACAGGCATCCAGACACATACACAGCCATCCAGACACATACACAGCCATCCAGACACATACACAGGCATCCAGTCACATACACAGACATCCAGACACATACACAGACATCCAGACACATACACAGCCATCCAGACACATACACAGCCATCCAGACACATACACAGGCATCCAGACACATACATAGCCATCCAGACACATACACAGGCATCCTGACAGACATCCAGACACATACACAGGCATCCAGACACATACACAGCCATCCAGACACATACACAGGCATCCAGACACATACACAGCCATCCAGACACATACATAGCCATCCAGACACATACACAGGCATCCAGACACATACACAGGCATCCAGACACATACACAGGCATCCAGACACACACACAGCCATCCAGACACATACACAGGCATCCAGACACATACACAGGCATCCAGACACATACATAGCCATCCAGACACATACACAGACATCCAGACACATACACAGACATCCAGTCACATACACAGGCATCCAGACACATACACAGACATCCAGACACATACACAGCCATCCAGACACATACACAGGCATCCAGACACATACACAGCCATCCAGACACATACACAGGCATCCAGACACATACATAGCCATCCAGACACATACATAGCCATCCAGACACATACACAGCCATCCAGACACATACATAGCCATCCAGACACATACACAGACATCCAGACACATACACAGGCATCCAGACACATACACAGACATCCAGACACATACACAGACATCCAGACACATACATAGGCATCCAGACACATACATAGGCATCCAGACATATACACAGCCATCCAGACACGTACACAGCCATCCAGACACATACACAGCCATCCAGACACATACACAGACATCCAGACACATACACAGACATCCAGACACATACACAGGCATCCAGACACATACACAGGCATCCAGACACATACACAGGCATCCAGACACATACACAGACATCCAGACAGACATCCAGACACATACACAGGCATCCGGACAGACATCCAGACACATACACAGGCATCCGGACAGACATCCAGACACATACACAGCCATCCAGACACATACACAGCCATCCAGACACATACACAGCCATCCAGACACATACTCAGCCATCCAGACACATACATAGGCATCCAGACAGACATCCAGACATGCCCAGACATCCAGACACATACACAGCCATCCAGACACATACACAGGCATCCAGACACATACACAGGCATCCAGACACATACACAGCCATCCAGACACATACACAGGCATCCAGACATATACACAGCCATCCAGACATATACACAGCCATCCAGACACATACACAGGCATCCAGACACATACACAGACATCCAGACACATACACAGACATCCAGACACACACACAGACATCCAGACACATACAGAGACAAAGGGACAGCTCAGCTAACACTTACAGACGTACAGATAAACAGAAAGATCTGTAATAAACCTTGAGAGACAAGAACATAGAGGCAGACACATAACAAGACAAATAAATGGTTAAGAAAGACAAGTCAAGACAGGATAAACAAAACATGGCAAGTAGGAGAAAGTAGAACAAAGCAGCTGAAGGGTTAGGACAAAGGGGGATGGGGGGGGGGGGGGGGGGGGGAGAGACTGGGGAGTGTACTGACTGGGGGGTTGGGTGATCCTGGAGGTCAGGCAGACAAAGGGCTCCACCAGAGATTTGCGATTGGTGACGGAGCATTCCCACAGCCGCACTTTCTCCTTGTTGGCCCATTTCAGCGCTGTCTCAAAGTCCACCTGCCGCTGGTCACACAGCTCTGTCTTGTTGCCAATGGCAATGATGTGGATCTGAGACAGACGGATGGGTAATCAAGTCCTAATCTCATTGTTTACCATCTATCATTGCAACATGCGATGACAGACAGACACAGCCATTTACTTGGGACATTTGTGACCCCTTAGCACAAAAGCAGTTCTAACTAGCACAAAAATGATGCAGAAATTTTTGATGAGGGTCAATAAACACTACTTATATTGGGGTAAATATTCACTACTTATATTGGGGCCACTATTCACTACTTATATTGGGGTCACTATTCACTACTTATATTGGGGTCACTATTCACTACTTATATTGGGGTCACTATTCACTACTTATATTGGGGTCACTATTCACTACTTATATTGGGGTCACTATTCACTACTTATATGTTTGTGCAGAAATGCATGCCAGGGACACCAAATGTTCATGTCCTAGAAATGCATAACATGTCTACAAATTCTTTTGAATGCAAAAAATTGACTTTTCCCCCCCTTTCCTCTGCTATGCTGCACCTGTGAAAGAAACTACGGTAGCCACTTGAGACTGAATGAGAAACAAGGCTAAATGAGAGAAAAACATTTTCTGAGAAAGTGCTGAGTAGAGTCATCAGCGCACTTAGTCACATATGGAGTGGTTTCATCTGATGTTATCAGTTTGTGCATGGCAGACAAAACATCCATCTGTAAGCATACATTTCAAGCCATTTGCATCATCTGTCGACCCCAAAGAAAATATGAAACCAGCCACGACAAAACCAGTGCTAAGTCGATTTTTGGACAAAATAGGGTTTTAATATTTTTGAATTCTGCATTCATTTCTGTTTGTTTTGATATAAGAATGAACAGTGTGAGTTAATTAGAATAGGAGTTACAGGCATTTCAAGTTGGGTACTGAAGCAGCGGTCATTTTGAAAAAACGGTCTCAGAAGATTTACCCTCTTCAGACATTAAACACCTTAGCAATGGTATTTCAAACTCCGTTTCCAAAAATAGCCGACCTTATTTTTCTTCGACATCCACAGAGCGGGAACGCCGAGAGAGCGGCCTTTCTAACGGTAAATAACACGAAGGGGTTCTGCAAGGGTTTAGGTGTGTTTATTGCGGCTAAAATGAGGCAATTCACGCTAATTACAGGGAGCTTATGAAACAATACATAACACAAAAGTCTTTATTTGACCATCAAAATATAATTCTTCAACATGTTTCCTTTACTGGCATGATAGTTTTAACCATGTAGAATATATTTTTATCAAAAAGTGAAAATCACCCACATTGACCCTCCCTGCCTTTTCTCAGACTTAGCGCAAGAGAGGGCCGCGTGACTTAGCACTGGTTTTGTCGTGGCTGGTCACATATGCTCATGCCACACCTGGAAGACATCCACCAATCTTCACAAAAAGGTGAGGGTATATACATCTTTGTGTCTCACTTATCTATTGTTTTGAAATGAAAGCAGAATTTAGGCAATCTGGCAACTTACAAAATACACACTTCAAACAAGAAGGGCAATGCCCATACGACTCACATGCTTGACCTTGACCTTTATATGACCTTGACCTTCAGGTGACATTCAAGGTCAAGGTCAAACAACTAAACCTACCAATGACATCATACACAAAGAAATGCTCTACACATGTTTCCTACCAAAATACATGTGACCTTGACCCAAGGTCAAGGTCATCCAAGGTCATGCAACACAAAGCTGTCAATTCAAGACATAGAAAGCACAATGGTGCTTATTGGCACTTTCTACCATGAGATATAGTCACTTTTAGTGGTTCACTACCCCATTTTGGTCACATTTCATAAGGGTCAAGGTGACCTTGACCTTGATGATATGTGACCAAATGTGTCTCATGATGAAAGTATAACATGTGCCCCACATAATTATTAAGTTTGAAACAGTTATCTTCCATAGTTCAGGGTCAAGGTCACTTCAAAATATGTATACAATCCAACTTTGAAGAGCTCCTGTGACCTTGACCTTGAAGCAAGGTCAACCAAACTGGTATCAAAAGATAGGGCTTGCTTTGACCTATATACCACTTGTAGCTAAGGTCGCCATTCTCAATAACGTGGGAGAAAATTGGGAAAATGTGAAAAATGACTGTTTTTGAGACCACATTTATGGCTCCTGTGACCTTGACCTTGAAGCAAGGTCAAGTCACTATGTATGTTTTTTGAGGCCTTGTCATCATACACCATCATGTCACATTTGGTGTTGATAGACTTAATAGTCTCCGAGAAAAATCCAACGTTTAAGTTTTTTACGGACGGACGGACGGACGCCCGCCCGGACGGACGGACGCCCGGACGGACGGACGACACGGCTCAGTACATAGACTCACTTTTGCTTCGCATGTGAGTCAAAAAGCTGTGTGCAAAGTGAGTTTTTCTGCCAGACACTTTTTCCCTTCCTGGAGCAGATATTGCTTCTGTCTGAGGGTCTGTGTGTTCAGGGTAGGCCTATTTTTCATAGCTGATGCCTGGAGCAGATATTGCTTCTGTCTGAGGGTCTGTGTGCTCAGGGTAGGCCTATTTTTCGTAGCTGCTGCCTGGAGCAGATATTGCTTCTGTCTGAGGGTCTGTGTGTTCAGGGTAGGCCTATTTTTCATAGCTGCTGCCTGGAGCAGATATTGCCACTGTCTGAGGGTCTGTGTGTTCAGGGTAGCCTATTTTTCATAGCTGCTGCCTGGAGCAGATATTGCCACTGTCTGAGGGTCTGTGTGTTCAGGGTAGGCCTATTTTTCATAGCTGCTGCCTGGAGCAGATATTGCTTCTGTCTGAGGGTCTGTGTGTTCAGGGTAGGCCTATTTTTCATAGCTGCTGCCTGGAGCAGATATTGCTTCTGTCTGAGGGTCTGTGTGTTCAGGGTAGGCCTATTTTTCATAGCTGCTGCCTGGAGCAGATATTGCCACTGTCTGAGGGTCTGTGTGTTCAGGGTAGGCCTATTTTTCGTAGCTGCTGCCTGGAGCAGATATTGCCACTGTCTGAGGGTCTGTGTGTTCAGGGTAGGCCTAATTTTCATAGCTGCTGCCTGGAGCAGATATTGTCACTGTCTGAGGGTCTGACTTATGTGTTCATGGTAGGCCTATTTTTCATAGCTGCTGCCTGGAGCAGATATTACCACTGTCTGAAGGTCTGGGTGTTCAGGGTAGGCCTATTTTTCATAGCTGCTGCCTGGAGCAGATATTGCTTCTGTCTGAGGGTCTGTGTGTTCAGGGTAGGCCTATTTTTCGTAGCTGCTGCCTGGAGCAGATATTGCTTCTGTCTGAGGGTCTGTGTGTTTAGGGTAGGCCTATTTTTTGTAGCTGCTGCCTGGAGCAGATATTGCCACTGTCTGAGGGTCTGGGTGTTCAGGGTAGGCCTATTTTTCGTAGCTGCTGCCTGGAGCAGATATTGCCACTGTCTGAGGGTCTGTGTGTTCAGGGTAGCCTATTTTTCATAGCTGCTGCCTGGAGCAGATATTGCTTCTGTCTGAGGGTCTGTGTGTTCAGGGTAGGCCTATTTTTCGTAGCTGCTGCCTGGAGCATATAATTTGCTGTCATGTGATCACAGATGCCTTGTTACAAATGGCAAGTGCAATTATTTTGGTTTTCACAAAGTTTACGGCCAATTTTCTTTTGGGTTTTTTATTAAGTTGTGCGATGCATCCTTCACCTTGTGACATTTTTGTCACAGTTGCGTGATGAATGTCAGTGACTTTAGTTGTTTTGTGCTCAAAATACTGGGAGATGGTGAGGTTAGTGATGAGGGAGGGATGGAGGGATGGAGTTTTATGGCCTATCACCCTCAGTAGGCTATGTAAGGCCATTAAGCACAAATATCACTAGAACAGTTTAGACCAAGTGCAAATCAAGTCATGATGTCTCTATTCATTCGCCTCTTACGAATTGCGTAGGGAGACGTGGTGGGTCTATTCTTTACCCCAAGCCACAGGGGGATAATGATGAGGGAAGACCACTAGCTACCTTGTATGCCCGAGTTCACAAGCAGGTTCACTCAGTGCAGATAGTGGCAGCTTTGGACCAATCTGCATCTGGCAGATAAATCTCAGAACATATTGGGTTACTGCCCTTGTATGCAAATGCATTTGTTCAGCAAAGGCCCATTTTGTGTTCAATACATTTCCCGTTCATTTTTTTAACATAACATGTGTACTTTAGCCTACTGTACTGCTTCAAAAGTATTCTGGATTGTTCCTCCAGACGTCCCTGGTTAGGCCCCAAAATGCAGAACTAGAGACCACACTGAGAGCATGAACTAACATCTGCCAAGAAAGCCAGAATTTCTCTTTCACGGCCTGTATCATGCGGGTGTTCATAGCAGGAGACATTCAAAAACCCACTCACTCGCCCATTATGCTGTGGTCTCGATCTCTCGCGAGGCTAGGGGGAGGCTAAAAGTACACATTGGCTACGGTGCTGTGAGGGGCTTATGGCATAGATGATACAATTTCTGTTTATGGTTGTAATTCCAAAACAAGATAATAGATAACCTCCAAAATTGATTGGATTGTTTCTTGGGTATAACCTGGCCTTGCATCAAATTCTATCAGAATCCTTTGTGAATTCGTAGAGTCATTTTGCCAAATAACTAATAAATGAACGAACTAACAAACCACAAAACATAACCTCCTTGGTGGAGGTAAATATAAATGGTTGCCTTACAGATTTTCTGCTTGTCTCAGATGGGTATTAACTGCTCTAATAGGCACTCAACATGCGTCTAATATGTCAGAAGTCACTGGTGTAAAATTTGAAGTTGCAATTTGTAATTATTGAATTACTGCTACTTTTTATTCACAGCATAATGGGCGAGTGAGTGGGTTTTTGAATGTCCCCTGCTATGATCACCCGCATGATACAGGCCGTGGAAGAGAAATTCTGGCTTTCTTGGCGGATGTTAGTTCATGCTCTCAGTGTGGTCTCCAGTTTTATATATTATATATATAGTAGGAAAAAACAAGCGAGCAAACAAACAAGCCTTAACGTCAAATTTTTGGCTAAACGCCTTCCTCAGGACTTATATATATATATATATATTCCAGGTCAGCCTATCATCAGTCACTGCCCTGAAATATTTGTATTGTTGAACCCTTTAACCGCATTTATATGTATGATCACTTCACTAGACATCAACAATGCTTTGCAATTGTCATGACTTTTCTAACATTCCCTCCTTTTCATGCTTTTCTTGAAAGATGCCAACTTCAAATAAAACATCTTGCAAAGTTTTCCCTGAGATATACCAATAAGATACTGATGGCAGAAAAAATCTGCACTTGGTGTGATTCTTTTCCAACAATCTATAAACTCCACAGTACTGATCCAGATCATTTCGAAGAATTGGAAAAGGGGAGCGAAGAAAACTAAACACACACGCGTGCACGCACACACACACACATGCACCAACACACACACACACACACACACACACACACACGCGCACACACACACACACACGCGCGCGCACACACACACACACACACACACACACACCCCAAACAAAACTACAAAGAAGAAAAGTAGTCTGCCATCGGTCTCGGCCTGTATTCTGGCATTGTGCATTACACTATTCATCAGTCTCGGTCTGTATTCTGGCATTGTGCATTTCACTATTCATCAGTCTCGGTCTGTAGTCTGGCATTCTGCATTTCACTATTCATCAGTCTCGGTCTGTAGTCTGGCATTCTGCATTACACTATTCATCAGTCTCGGTCTGTAGTCTGGCATTCTGCATTACACTATTCATCAGTCTCGGTCTGTAGTCTGGCATTCTGCATTTCACTATTCATCAGTCTCGGTCTGTAGTCTGGCATTCTGCATTTCACTATTCATCAGTCTCGGTCTGTAGTCTGGCATTCTGCATTTCACTATTCATCAGTCTCGGTCTGTAGTCTGGCATTCTGCATTACACTATTCATCAGTCTCGGTCTGTAGTCTGGCATTCTGCATTACACTATTCATCAGTCTCGGTCTGTATTCTGGCATTCTGCATTACACTATTCATCAGTCTCGGTCTGTAGTCTGGCATTCTGCATTTCACTATTCATCAGTCTTACCTCTCTTTTGTCTCGATGCTTGTCAATGTCTTTTTTAATTTTATCCAACTTGCCAAAGGAGTCCCAGTTGGTCACATCATAGGTGAGCACAAATCCCTGCAAAGCAAGCAAGTGGCAGATCAGTGAAGCCTCTGATAAAGACTTGTTGTGAAATGCTCATAGTCTATCTCCAGATGTGAAAAAGTGGCAAAAATCGGAGTTCTCTTCTGCACTCATATCACTGGCCTCATTTACATACAAATCCTCATAACAGAAAAAAAAATTGTTGACTGTAAGTATCTCTCTCATGAACTCTTTCTTGAAGACCTAGGAAACACACAGTGATGTCATCACTGGGGATTTCCATTCTTCACTGAAGGTGCTAGTGCAGTGTCAAGTCTCTTATGGACAGTGCCTTGCAAGCATAGGTCAGTGTCGACTTGTGTCAGCATTTGAGAGCCTTTACAACTGCAGGTGCAGATGTTGTCCCTCTCTGACACTAGCCTACGCTTGCAAGAGGCTCACCTCTTTGCAACTCTGCATGTACAACAAGAGAAGGGAGATAACTCTTTGAGTTCAGTTCAGTTCAGTCTCTTAACTCTGAGATGGGTTGTTGAGGCACCACTGATGACTTTCGGACAATCTTCCTCCATCGATCTCTATCCTCTGCGGCTCGCTGTGAGTCAGCAAAGGTCAAGCCTATCCATTCTTTGATGTTGTCTTCCCACCTCTTTTTCTGCCTGCCTCTCCTTCTCCCACCTGGTACGGTACCTTGCAGAATGGTCTTGGCCAGACTGCTGCCTCTTGACACATGACCGTACCACTTCAGCTTTCTGCTTTTCACGATTGAGAGCAGGTCTTCATACTGTCCAAATGCTCTCCTGATCCTGTTGCTGACTTCCTCATTCGTGACATGATCTTTATATGAGATGTTCAGAATCTTGCGGTAGCATCTCATTTCCAGGGCTTGTATCCGTCTCTGTAGTTCAGATGTGAGTGTCCAGGACTCGCATGCATACAAGAATACGGAGATGGCCAGCGTGCGCATGAGCCTGATCTTCGACGCGAGAGTGATATTTCTGTCACGCCATATTGGCTTCAACTTTGCCAATGCTGCTGTTGTTTGTGCTATCCTGGACAGTATCTCTGGTTTGGACCCTTCATCAGTCACAATAGATCCCAGGTATTTGAAGTTGTTCACAGCTTCCAGTTTTTGGCCCTTCACTTTGATTTCCATTTTGAAGCCCCGAGGGTTGTTCGTCATCACCTTGGTCTTCTCGGCGCTGATCTCCATGCCATATGCCTGTGAGGTCTTGTCCAGGTGCTCAACAAGACTAGTCAGCTCCTCTTCACTTCCTGCTAATCCATCAATGTCATCAGCAAAACGTAAGTTGGTGATCTTTCTGCCACAGATGCTGATTGATCCTTCGTGGTCTGCTAGGGCATCAGTCATTATCCTTTCGAGGAAGAGGTTGAAGAGTGTGGGGGAGAGTAGACAGCCCTGTCTGACTCCGACCGTTGTCCTGAACCATTCGCCTGTGGTACCATTGAACAGGACTGCGCTGGTCGCTCTGTCATAGAGATGTTCGACGACTTTGATGATCTTGGAGCTGATGTTGTAGCTTCTCATTGTGGCCCACAGCGCAGCATGCCAGACTCTGTCAAATGCTTTCTTAAAGTCTATAAAGACATGGTACAGATCTTGTTGGTGTTGTAGATGTTTCTCACACAGGACTCTCAGATTGAAGATCTGTTCGGTGGTGCTCCTACCTGGTCTGAAACCTGCCTGCTCTTCAGCAATGATTTTCTCTGCCTGAGGTTTTAATCTGTTCAGCAGTACTTTCAGCATGACCTTGCTGGGATGGCTGATGAGGCTGATCGTGCGGTAGTTCTGGCACATTTGCAGGTTGCCTTTCTTGGGCAATGTAATCACTAGGGACTGTGTCCACGGGGTTGGCCAATCTCCCATCTGCCAGATCTTATTGCAGATCTTTCTGAGTGCATTGATCATTGCGTCGCCTCCTGCCTGGATGAGTTTCCCTGGAATGTTGTCAACCCCAGCTGACTTACCTTTCTTGAGGGACTTAACCGCTGTCTCCACCTCTTCTCGAAGAATTGAGTAGTTGTCCTCCTCGGTAGTCTGAGGACAGTTCAGTACTTTAGGATCTCCTCTGGTGTGTCATAGTTGTACAGCTCAGAGCAGTACTCAGTCCAGCGTTTCATGATTTCGCGTTCTTCTGTGAGACAAATCCCGCTCTTGTCTTATATGGTGTTGACCCGCCCTTGCTTGGTCACTGTAAGGTCTTTGGCTATCTGGTATGTTTCTTGGTGTTATTCTTCTGGAGGTTCTCCTCCACTGCATCACATTGCTGTTCGATCCACTCCTCCTTGGCACTCTTCATGGCCTTCTTGACTCTGTTGTTGGTCTCTCTGTACTTACTTGCTCCATCTGCTGTACACTTCTTTTTCTTCAGTTCCCTTCTCTCATTGCACATTGTGACGGTTCGTCCTTTTTGCCCTAGTAGGAAAATATGTAGAAGCCAGCCATTGCCTCAAATAACAATAGTCCTTAGAGAATCAGCCATGCCTTATGTGATGAGAATGAATTGACACCAGAACATTGATTATTTTCCTGTTTCTTGTCGCTGTGGACTGACTCCGTCATACAGATTGACGACGCCATTTCGAGTGAAAAAAACGTCATCAGTAGAGACTTGATACTTTCTCGAGAGAGCGGACAGGGTATTCTTGCGGGGAGAGAGAGAGAGAGAGAGAGAGAGAGAGAGAGAGAGAGAGAGAGAGAGAGAGAGAGAGAGAGAGAGAGAGAGAGAGAGAGAGAGAGAGGATGGAATTTGGTCCTCGAGGGAGCGGACGATCCGCTTGCCATCCGAGAGCTGCGTCTCCTGTTTTCCTGACCAGCTGACATCCTACTCAATCGCACTACCATGACGGTCTGCGTATTTAAAACGTGTACTCTCCACTGCCATGCTGTTTGGAGATCTACTCTCCACTGTGCTCTGTGCCTCCACACGTTCGGGTCTCGCTGCATTCTTCACTTCTCTGTGTTGGAAGCGTGCCCAGATATATTCGAAGCATTTCTGAACTGCTGAATAACAACCGCCAACATCAACAGTCCGGATCCCTTTCCATCAAGGCCCACCCCTCGTACCATCTTCAGGTCAACCGTTGGACAACGGACGTCAACGGTCTGGACCCCTTTGGCCGTCGAGGGCTTCCCCCGTGTCGGAGAAAGATAGGTGAAATATTTTTGTTATAGGCTGGCTGGCTAAAAATAGAAGCAATTATTTAGACCATCTGTATCACAATTATGAATTAGTAAAAATCAGTTGAATTAAGAGACTTTTTCCCATTTGTCTCTGTTGTTTCAGTTCATACATACTAGTAACAGTGGAGATGAACTTTGTTACAGTACCATGTTATCATAATCCCCTAGACAACCAAAAGACCCAAAAATTGATTAGAGGACTGGTATTGTAACAACATGTTCAAAATTTCTGCAGTGACCCATGGTTTCTTTGT
>JAWQFJ010013393.1:30000-115000 GCA_034096865.1 Theodoxus fluviatilis | reverse complement strand
CACAAGTGAAAACTTTTGACAACGTGACAGTGTTGCCATCCAGCAACTTCCAAAGTCATGAATTTGGATCATTTTGACAAAGTGTATTTTCATTATTATTACACATTTGAGGTCATTTTTAAATGTTATTTGATTTTCTCCCAGTAAGTCATGCTTTGCAGTTTTGTTTGTTTTGCTCAGTGCCTCTATAACCTTCAGTTCAGGAACTGCTATCACTTGGTCAGACATGTACTTTTGGCATTGTTTACAAGTGTAGTTACTGGCAACATGAGATCAGATGAAGTGATTTTGATCTTTATCTGATTTAATAGTGAAGTGCATGTATTTTCTCTGCTACTCCAAGTGGTCACTAATGCTTCATAGGGTGGTCACTAATGCCAGAATAGTGACTTACGTACAAAAATGAGTTGTTTTTTTAATCATATTAATTCACCCACCCACCTTCCCTCAAAACATATAAGTGAAGGCATGCTATACTCATCTTTAGACTATTTAGAAAATTACAAAATGGTGGCCACTAACGTCCCGCTTGTCCCAACAGACAAATTAATCTGTGAACAGCATACTGAGCATAGTAGCAAACGAAACTCACTGTTCCAACAGTGTGATTTCCAAACAGCAGCTGTTCGATGATGGAGGTCTTTCCGACTCCCGAATGACCACACACCAAAATTTTACTGGTCTTTCCCATGGTCGATAATTCTGAGAGACAAGTCTGTAAAAGTAAATCATACTAATTCTAGACAAGAATGAGGGGGAAAACCGCACCTAGTAGGTCGCTATGCCTATAGATGTATGTCAACACATGTTAGTGATAAGTTCACGAATCAAGTTCCTTGAGATATGATGCGTGACTAACAACTTGTGCTTCATGCTGAAGGTAGACATGAGGTTACGTTAGGTTAACGCTATCGTGACAGCTGCTTTCGGAAATAATTCATTTTACATATGGACAGCACTGCAGTTACTGAAGGTAGACTTGCCTGTGAGTGTGACTGAGGGCGAATAAGAAATTAACCTCTCTCTGGGCATGCAGAGCTACAAAGGAATAACTAATGCAGGCACAAAAACGACGTGCTCATCTGCCCTTCGCCAAAGAGTTGGCAGTAAAAGACAGCATAGTAACAATCAATAACTTGAAAGCTCAGAAAACTATCCTAGCTGAGTTACGATGCTTTACGTGAAGGGTCGGATTTGACAGTCTACCTTGCGTGGCTGGAGTTATTTCCCCCTGAAATTCGTGATCATGTGACCTTACTCGGAAGTTGAACGCCATTATCCGTCTACACGGATATTATAGCAGCCAAGGGAAGCACTGCCATGCCCAATTGAGTACGAGGAAAGAACCCGGAAAACAAGCCGTGTGAAAACCTTTTGACATAATGGCTGGCAATGCTATGCAGGTAATGTTTTACAAACTGTAAATGTTTTGTCGTCGAGAATGTCTCATCTACAGATGTTGAGAAAATGTAACTCTATCGCTTGAGCCTGTTGGGGAGTTGACGATTTCACAATCTCCTCCTCTTGTTCAGATTGTGATATGTTGTCATAAATGGAAAGGAGCAACATTTGTTTCAATGTCTTTTGTCTCAACTTTTGAGCACAACTAGTCAGATTTCTCCCTTACTGATTTACTGAAAAGGCTTTTGGTTCCGCGTCAGCCCTCTGTGTTTGTTGTGTTTACCTGCATCACATGATAATGTCTGGCAGATCTATTTATGCCGGCGTACTCACAGTCAGGCTGCCGTGTGTAATTGGCGTGATTGGCATCGTGGTCGTATATAAGTGCTTTCCTTCCACTCTCTAGATCTAGTAAGTTTACTTTAAAGCCAGAGTCCGTGTCAGATCCTCCAGTATTGACGCCTAAAGCCAGAGTCCGTGTCAGATCCTCCAGTATTGACGCCTGACGACATCCAACTTGGGCTTTCCCCCCAGTCGCCAGCCCAAAGGCTGTAGTGTAGATTTACACTCTTGTGAAAGCTCGGAGTTTGTGAGGTGTTGAGTTTTTAAGCATACAGGGACAGAGCAGTGTACTCTGCTTGTAATAATTACTATGCTTATCACAAATGATCCTGGAAGCTGCTGTTTTGGTGCTGCCACTGGGGTATGTTTACATTTTGCCAACACTCTAGTTGCGATCTGCAGCAAGTTTAATGGCTTTGCAAAGTTGGCAAAGTCCACTTTGCCCATCTGTTTTCTTAAGAAGTTGCTCAGTTGATGTATGTTTATGTGTATTTGCTTGTGACCCAGTCTAGATAAGATGAAAGCTTTCAATGGCAGAGTTTAGAGCTTGCTAGGATGTCCTCATTTGTTGATGTATGCTTGACATTTACAGTGTACTCTTCTCAGTGTACACTGTTGTAAACAGCATTTATTTATGCTGAAGGAAGCAGAAGATTAAGTCTGAATTTACTAATATTCCATTCCAGAAAGCCATAGATCTGGTGACAAAAGCTACGGAAGAAGACAAGAACAAAAACTATGAAGAGGCACTCCGCCTGTATGAGCATGGAGTGGAGTACTTTCTCCATGCTATCAAGTACGAAGCCCAGTCAGACAAAGCTAAGGAGAGCATCCGAGCCAAGTGTATTCAGTACCTGGACCGAGCAGAGAAGCTGAAACAGTACCTGAATAAGAAACACAAGAAGAAACCAGTTGCGGATGGGGAAACCAGTAAGAAGTGAGTGATTCCGCATACATGTAGTATTTGCTTCTAATCGCTCATCCAGTTTGTTACATGCCCTTTGAATTCTTCTCTGAATGGAAATATAACTAGGTTTGAATACATATAATTAACAATGAAAAGTTGTTTGCAGTAAAGTCTTTGAGAGTTTAACAATATCCACAGAAATGAATCGCACACACACAAACACACACACACACACGCACACACACACACACACACACACACACACACACACACCATGCCCAATAATTAGTATGTTATATTACTTGTGTTACTAAACTATTGTGATCATGGGTTAATGATTATCCCGGATACCTTTGCAGGGTTCAGTCAGGGTAATGCAAGACTGTGTAACACTTTGTTAACAGATGCCATTTTGGATGTGTGCCTTGAATTAGCTGCTGAATTTTATCAAATTTTCCCAGAGAGAAGGCCTCTGACTCAAGTGATGAAGACTCGGACAAAGATTCCAAGGACCCTGAAAAAAAGAAATTTGCTCAGCAGCTGACAGGAGCCATCGTGATGGAGAAGCCCAATGTACGTTGGGAGGACGTGGCGGGGCTGGAGAATGCCAAGGAATCGCTAAAGGAGGCAGTCATTCTGCCTGTCAAGTTCCCCCAGCTCTTCACGGGTGAGCACCGTCATGTGTGTCACCTGCTGTGTCCATTTGGTGAAGGATACTGGGTTCACAATGTCTTTGCCAGACAGGTGTCGCCTTGACTCTGACCTCCACAACTAGAACTGTGCTTGTACCCATGTCACAAGCAGTGACTCGGTCTTGATCATATGATGTCTGTCTCTATCAGCTTTCAAAAAGTGTGAGGGAAACTCTACAGATAATCTTGGTAAATAGAGCTAGTTACAGGGATGCAGAATTGTTGTGTTGCCTGGTTATCACAGATAAACTGTTATAGATCTGCATGTGTTGATAGCAAAGGTCATTAGTTAATGATAATAATAATAATGGGTTATTTGCTCAAGTACATGATAATTTGTTTTGGGGAATTTCACCCCTGGTTACCACTGTGCTGCGCCCAGTACCTAGTTTTACTCCTCAGTAGAAGAGGCAATGCCCGGCTAAGCACCGTGTCCAGGGATGCAACATTTTCCATGCTGCCAGTGGTAAAGCAAGCACCCAACCACTGGCCTCTTGAGAATGCAAGACATTTTCCATGCTGCCAGTGACATTCCTATCCAGATGTGAGATTGATTTAAAGTCATGGCTATGGCTTGAGAACACATGACTCTTCTTGATGAAACAAGTCATAAATCCACTTGTTTGATTTGTGTGAACAAGAAGGAAAAAGAGAAACTTTGGTGTTGTGTACTGCTTGAGACTTTTGTTGTGACTGCAAGTGCAACTCACATTGTTGACTCACATGCGAAGCAAAAGTGAGTCTATGTACTCACCCGTTTCGTCCGTCCAGGCGTCCGAAAACTTTAACGTTGGATTTTTCTCGGTGACTATTAAGTATCAATACCAAATGTGGCATGATGGTGTATGATGACTAGGCCTCAAAAAACATACACAGTGACTTGACCTTGCTTCAAGGTCAAGGTCGCAGGGGCCATAAATGTTGTATAAAAAACAGCAATTTTTCACATTTTCTCAAATTTCTCTGACGTTTTTGAGATTGGATACCTCACCTATATATGGTATATAGGGCAAAGTAAGCCCTATCTTTTGATACCAGTTTGGTGGACCTTGCTTCAAGGTCAAGGTCACAGGAGCTCTTCAAAGTTGGATTGTATTCATATTTTGAAGTGACCTTGACCCTGAACTATGGAAGATAACTGTTTCAAACTTAATAATTATGTGGGGCACATGTTATACTTTCATCATGAGACACATTTGGTCACATATCATCAAGGTCAAGGTCACTTAGACCCTTATGAATTGAGACCAAAATGGGGTAGTGAACCACTAAAAGTGACCATATCTCATGGTAGAAAGTGCCAATAAGCGCCATTGTGCTTACTATGTCTTGAATTAACAGCTTTGTGTTGCATGACCTTGGATGACCTTGACCTTGGGTCACGGTCACATGTATTTTGGTAGGAAAAATGTGTAAAGCATTTCTTAGTGTATGATGTCATTGCTAAGTTTAGTTGTTTGACCTTGACCTTCAGGTGGCCTTCAAGGTCACCTGAAGGTCAAGGTCATGTAAAGGTCCAGGTCAAGCATTTGAGTCATATGGGCTTTGCCCTTGTTAAAAATAACTTTCCTACTCAATGACAAGGCTTTTGTTTACATTTAGGCTACATAATACTTTCCATAATACCTACATGATCTCATGGCAGAACTGCTACACACAAAATACACCAAAGCTGAATGGAGAATACTGAGTTGTGAGAGTGAAATTCAAGTGGCTGTATGGCAGTGGAGGCAAGGGGCAGGGTGTGGAGTCACTAGTTGTGAGAGTGACATTCAAGTGGCTGTATGGCAGTGGAGGCAAGGGGCAGGGTGTGGAGTCACTAGTTGTGAGAGTGAAATTCAAGTGGCTGTATGGCAGTGGAGGCAAGGGGCAGGGTGTGGAGTCACTAGTTGTGAGAGTGAAATTCAAGTGGCTGTATGGCAGTGGAGGCAAGGGGCAGGGTGTGGAGTCACTAGTTGTGAGTGACATTCAAGTGGCTGTATGGCAGTGGAGGCAAGGGGCAGGGTGTGGAGTCACTAGTTGTGAGAGTGACATTCAAGTGGCTGTATGGCAGTGGAGGCAAGGGGCAGGGTGAGGAGTCACTAGTTGTGAGAGTGAAATTCAAGTGGCTGTATGGCAGTGGAGGCAAGGGGCAGGGTGTGGAGTCACTAGTTGTGAGAGTGAAATTCAAGTGGCTGTATGGCAGTGGAGGCAAGGGGCAGGGTGTGGAGTCACTAGTTGTGAGAGTGAAATTCAAGTGGCTGTATGGCAGTGGAGGCAAGGGGCAGGGTGTGGAGTCACTAGTTGTGAGTGACATTCAAGTGGCTGTATGGCAGTGGAGGCAAGGGGCAGGGTGAGGAGTCACTAGTTGTGAGTGAAATTCAAGTGGCTGTATGGCAGTGGAGGCAAGGGGCAGGGTGTGGAGTCACTAGTTGTGAGAGTGACATTCAAGTGGCTGTATGGCAGTGGAGGCAAGGGGCAGGGTGAGGAGTCACTAGTTGTGAGAGTGACATTCAAGTGGCTGTATGGCAGTGGAGGCAAGGGGCAGGGTGTGGAGTCACTAGTTGTGAGAGTGAAATTCAAGTGGCTGTATGGCAGTGGAGGCAAGGGGCAGGGTGTGGAGTCACTAGTTGTGAGTGACATTCAAGTGGCTGTATGGCAGTGGAGGCAAGGGGCAGGGTGTGGAGTCACTAGTTGTGAGAGTGACATTCAAGTGGCTGTATGGCAGTGGAGGCAAGGGGCAGGGTGTGGAGTCACTAGTTGTGAGTGACATTCAAGTGGCTGTATGGCAGTGGAGGCAAGGGGCAGGGTGTGGAGTCACTAGTTGTGAGTGACATTCAAGTGGCTGTATGGCAGTGGAGGCAAGGGGCAGGGTGTGGAGTCACTAGTTGTGAGAGTGACATTCAAGTGGCTGTATGGCAGTGGAGGCAAGGGGCAGGGTGTGGAGTCACTAGTTGTGAGTGACATTCAAGTGGCTGTATGGCAGTGGAGGCAAGGGGCAGGGTGAGGAGTCACTAGTTGTGAGAGTGACATTCAAGTGGCTGTATGGCAGTGGAGGCAAGGGGCAGGGTGTGGAGTCACTAGTTGTGAGAGTGAAATTCAAGTGGCTGTATGGCAGTGGAGGCAAGGGGCAGGGTGTGGAGTCACTAGTTGTGAGAGTGAAATTCAAGTGGCTGTATGGCAGTGGAGGCAAGGGGCAGGGTGTGGAGTCACTAGTTGTGAGAGTGACATTCAAGTGGCTGTATGGCAGTGGAGGCAAGGGGCAGGGTGTGGAGTCACTAGTTGTGAGTGAAATTCAAGTGGCTGTATGGCAGTGGAGGCAAGGGGCAGGGTGTGGAGTCACTAGTTGTGAGTGAAATTCAAGTGGCTGTATGGCAGTGGAGGCAAGGGGCAGGGTGAGGAGTCACTAGTTGTGAGAGTGACATTCAAGTGGCTGTATGGCAGTGGAGGCAAGGGGCAGGGTGAGGAGTCACTAGTTGTGAGTGAAATTCAAGTGGCTGTATGGCAGTGGAGGCAAGGGGCAGGGTGTGGAGTCACTAGTTGACTATGGGGATGACAGGCAATTTGATCACTTTCCCCATGCCTTGTTTTTCAGGAAAGAGGAAGCCCTGGCGAGGAATCTTGTTGTTTGGGGTGAGTACTGGTCTCTCCCATGCCTGACTCTCTACAGGTGAAGCAGGCTGCCTTGTATCACACCCACTCTGGCAGTACTCTGACACTCTCTACAGGTGAAGCAGGCTGCCTTGTATCACACCCACTCTGGCAGTACTCTGACACTCTCTACAGGTGA
The DNA here is from genome assembly GCA_034096865.1 of Theodoxus fluviatilis. Taxonomy (NCBI): domain Eukaryota; kingdom Metazoa; phylum Mollusca; class Gastropoda; order Cycloneritida; family Neritidae; genus Theodoxus; species Theodoxus fluviatilis. The sequence goes on along the minus strand of JAWQFJ010013393.1, from coordinate 107,889 downwards.
AGCAGGTTGCCTTGCATCACACCCACTCTGTCAGTACACTGACACTCTCTACAGGTGAAGCAAGGTTGCCTTGCATCACACCCACTCTGGCAGTACTCTGACACTCTCTACAGGTGAAGCAAGGTTGCCTTTCATCACACCCACTCTGGCAGTACTCTGACACTCTCTACAGGTGAAGCAGGCTGCCTTGTATCACACCCACTCTGGCAGTACTCTGACACTCTCTACAGGTGAAGCAGGCTGCCTTGTATCGCACCCACTCTGGCAGTACTCTGACACTCTCTACAGGTGAAGCAGGTTGCCTTGTATCACACCCACTCTGGCAGTACTCTGACTTTCTCAACAGGTGAAGCAGGTTGCCTTGTATCGCACCCACTCTGGCAGTACTCTGACACTCTCTACAGGTGAAGCAGGTTGCCTTGTATCACACCCACTCTGGCAGTACTCTGACACTCTCTACAGGTGAAGCAAGGTTGCCTTTCATCACACCCACTCTGGCAGTACTCTGACACTCTCTACAGGTGAAGCAGGCTGCCTTGTATCACACCCACTCTGGCAGTACTCTGACACTCTCTACAGGTGAAGCAGGCTGCCTTGTGTCACACCCACTCTGGCAGTACTCTGACCCTCTCTACAGGTGAAGCAGGTTGCCTTGTATCACACCCACTCTGGCAGTACTCTGACACTCTCTACAGGTGAAGCAGGCTGCCTTTCATCACACCCACTCTGGCAGTACTCTGACACTCTCTACAGGTGAAGCAAGGCTGCCTTGTATCACACCCACTCTGGCAGTACTCTGACACTCTCTACAGGTGAAGCAGGCTGCCTTGTATCACACCCACTCTGGCAGTACTCTGACACTCTCTACAGGTGAAGCAGGCTGCCTTGTATCGCACCCACTCTGGCAGTACTCTGACACTCTCTACAGGTGAAGCAAGGTTGCCTTGCATCACACCCACTCTGGCAGTACTCTGACACTCTCTACAGGTGAAGCAAGGCTGCCTTGCATCACACCCACTCTGGCAGTACTCTGACCCTCTCTACAGGTGAAGCAGGCTGCCTTGTATCACACCCACTCTGGCAGTACTCTGACACTCTCTACAGGTGAAGCAGGTTGCCTTGTATCACACCCACTCTGGCAGTACTCTGACACTCTCTATAGGTGAAGCAGGTTGCCTTGCATCACACCCACTCTGTCAGTACACTGACACTCTCTATAGGTGAAGCAGGCTGCCTTGTATCACACCCACTCTGGCAGTGCTCTGACACTCTCTACAGGTGAAGCAAGGTTGCCTTGTGTCACACCCACTCTGGCAGTACTCTGACACTCTCTACAGGTGAAGCAAGGTTGCCTTGTGTCACACCCACTCTGGCAGTACTCTGACTTTCTCAACAGAGGACTTGACTCTTCGCTGTTAGTTGGAGCTGCTCCAGCCTCATCAGCTGTCCCCCTGTGGGTTCGGGGTAAGAATTGACCCACCGCGTCTCCCTACGCGATACGTAAGAAGCGAATAACTAGGGACACCGTGACTTGATTTGTGTTTACTCTGAACTGTTCTAGTGATTTTCGTGCTAAATGGTAATTTTGAAATATAAGCAGTTCCCCCACAGCAGTCGGAATCTTGTTGTAAGGTAACTAGCAATTTGAATTATTTGTTTATTGCTTTTGTGGGGTTTTGTGTACATTTTATGAAGAATTCTGAACAGTCTCATCTGAGCCCTTCTGTTACCTTGCTGCTGAACAGCTGGTTCCTGCTGATGGGAAATGTAGAGTGATCACAGCTGAAGACATAGAGACCTTGGATGGCATTGTCTGCTTGCAGCCTCCAGGTACTGGCAAGTCCTACCTGGCCAAGGCTGTTGCCACGGAGGCCAACAACTCCACCTTCTTCTCCGTCTCTTCCTCAGACCTGGTCTCCAAGTGGCTGGGTGAGAGTGAAAAGTGAGTGTGTCTTCCCACTTTTCTCCTGCTCTGCCGTTCCCAGATCAGCCATTCTGTTCTGACCCACTCCTATTTGTTGCGGTCGGAGCCTCCCCCAGAGTGCGGTACCTGCCAGTGCAGGCTCACTGTGTGGCATGTTCTGGTGGAGTGCCCTCGACTTGCTCATCTACGGAGTGGGTAGAGCAGTCTGTCAGACATTTTTAAAGATCCTCTAGCTGTGATAAAATTTTGATAGATTCTGAATATTATTCTCGTCTATGACTCATACTATGTCTTCATTGTTTTTTATATTTCTCCACTTAACTCATCTGAGGTAATCTTTTAATTGCACATGTTTATACAATGGAAATATGTTGTGGCCTTAACCCATTACGACCTACAGTGCGTGATGAAAAAGCCTCCCTAAAACCTGAGGGTTTTTCCGAAAAGAAAAAAAAAGTCGACGTCGTTTATTAAAAAAATTGTTTCTTCTCTTCTACACATCCTAGAAACAAGATCTAAAAACTATTAGAAAGGTAAATAAATAATCTACTCCACTACATCATGACTGCAGCTCCTAGAGTACAAACTTTTCCTTTTAAAAATTGGAAATGTGACAAAAGTGAAAAATTTTCAAGAACACAGAATTTGTTGGCTCCAAAATACACTTCAACTCGACATATTCTGATTGAAACAGTAAAAACTTTACATAGTCTTGAAGCTGATTCATTTTCACATTTGCAATTAAAATTTCCAAAGAATCAGAGCTGTTGACAAAATATTATGACAGATAATGTACACATATGTAAAATCTAAGAAATTTGTCCTTTCGGCATTTGAAAGATATTGCCAACAAAAAAGTATATAACTCAACTTATATTCAACATATCCACAAGATTCAAACACTGTTTGAAAGATTAAAGTCTGCAAAATATCAGGGTACCTTCAAAATGAGTGCATGCAATACTTGTCTCGGTCACAAGTCTATTCCACATGGCATCATCAAAGATTTTGGAGAAAGCCTCCAGCGGTTTTGAACCAGTCAGAGAAGTTTTCAGGCCAGCCTTTCGACGAAAATCATGGCGGAGGCGTGGTCTAAAGTTCTCATACTTCCACTCTCCCTGGAATCCTTCGACCTCCTCTTCGACATCCTTCTCCTCCAGAAACTCAAGCCACTCCTGCGACTGTTCTGCACCCAAACAATCGCTACAGTAGTCTCCCAAAAGTGCTTCGAACTCCTCATCTGAATCAGCTTCGTTATCACTCCCTTCACTGATCGCTGCAGGATCGTCAGCCATGTTGCGCGAGATCAGATCTCTCCACAAAAACGATCATTTCTCTGCTTGTAATCACTCGATTTTCACTCCGTAAACGTTGGAAGGAAGTGTGTTTATTTGGCTACCCAGAATGCTTCGTATCTGCCACGTCACATCCGTGACTAAATTTAGGAAATGCGATGGAAGTATGCTCCACCAAATTTAATACCGATGTTCGATCAACAACTCGGTTTCTTTTGTCAAAACTCAAGTGAAAAAAAAATCTTATTTCAGCTCCTACTTGCTCGATTTTCGATCTGTAAGTGCTGAAAGAAAGCGGATACACTAAGCTTTCCAGCATGCCTAGCGTCTGTCATGTGATATCAAAGACTATTTTAGAACAGTGATCGGAGTGGAGTACTATCAAATGCCACACGGGTTTTCGGCGACAAATAAACTTTTTTCAAAACCTAACGGGAAAAAAAAATTCTCCACTCCTACTTGCTCGATTTTCAATCTGTAAACGCTGAATGGAGGCATTTTGACTGCTATCAGCATGTCTAGCAGTAATCATGTGATATCAATAGCTGTTTTAGTCAATGCAATGGAGGCACAACCACCGGCAAATTTGACGTGCGTGTCGCATCCGGTCTGAAAGGGAGATGTAACGTGCGCGTCGCATCCGGTCGGAACGGGTTAAATAGCCTTCAAGGCTGATGAGCCCTTGGACTCCATCTGTCCCTCAGTGCTTTGTTGGTGACGAAGGAAATCGAGATGTAAAATTTAGCCCTATCGCCCTTTAGGCTTTTTCGGGTTTGAAGGTTCTACACAGCCTTTGCTGGCTGATGGGCAGTGGGACTCGATTTAATAGATTTTATGTTATTAATTAGGTGAATTGTTCTAGACTCCACCGTCGTGGAGAGTTCTAACTTGATGGAGGTGAGTGTTTATTAACTCATTCAAGGCGCAGAATTTCTAGTGCGTCTGTCCCCTGGAATAGCAGGAAAATGGACCAAGTTTGAAAAATCGTAGTAAAATAAATACTGTAGCTACAAAGCTAAACTTGGTATGGCTAGAAAGGTCTTTCTTTGCCAAAAGTAGCCAAATGCTGCACTTTGTCAAGCTAAGAAAACACTACACTTGCCATGACAGTAAGTAGAGCCACTATTTTGAAAAAAATAGGTCTTTCACCCAGCTCTCTTTCTCAGAGTGCCCACTGCTTGTTTCTTGGTCTAGAGCTCTAAAAAAAAAAGTGAACTTCAAAAAATGGCACAAAAACACACTGGATAAATTTTGTGATGATTGTGTTTATTAGTCCTGAGTTACAACCAATATGAGCCTAAAATGAACTACCGAGCAGCTGATGGCGAGATCGACGTAGTTTCATCCTCGCTCTCTGATACCTCATCATTAGCGAGAGGAAAATCACTACTATCATCATCGTCATGAAAGGGATCATCACAAAAACACACTGGATAAATTTTGTGATGATTGTGTTTATTGGTCCTGAGTTACAACCAATATGAGCCTACAATGAACTACCGAGCAGCTGATGGCGAGGTCGACTAGTTTCAGCCACCATGACAACTTTGCTCTCATCCTCGCTCTCTGATACCTCATCATTAGCGAGAGGAAAATCATCATCATCATGAAAGGGATCATCTACATCAGTTCCTATCTCATACAAAGCATCCTCTTCAGCACCAGAACCCTCCTCTATAGCAACTTCCACTGGCTCATGCACCCACCTCGTGATATCCATGCTCCGCCACCATCGCTGTTTACTTCGTGCCTCCTAGTGCATCGCTGATAAAGGTTATGGTCTGGCCGGGAAAGATCTGTGTGTGGATCTAAAGCTGGAAAACTATAGTACAGAGATTAATTGAAGACTAGACTAGTTCCCTAAACCATATTTTCCTTGCTGTAAGGGGGCAAAAATATGCCAATGTGGTAGGCTCTATTCAGTCTATTGAGCCTACGCGGCGCGAACGACTATGTTTGGCGCGTAGGCTCATATGAGCCTACGTGCCGCAAATGAGTTAACGTTGTGGCCTTATATAGCCTACAAGGTTAATAGGCCCTTAAACTCCATCCATCCATCCATCCATCCATCCATCCATCCATCCATCCATCCATCCATCCATCCATCCCACCTTTCTTCACTGCTGTCAGACCAAAGACTTATATGTTTATCCTCCACAGGGTGTGCAGTGGTTGTGTTGTCTCCACAGGGTGTGCAGTAGTTGTGTTGTCTCCACAGGGTGTGCAGTGATTTGTGTTGTCTCCACATTGTGTGCAGTGGTTGTGTTGTCTCCACAGGGTGTGCAGTGGTTGTGTTGTCTCCACAGGGTGTGCAGTGATTTGTGTTGTCTCCACAGGGTGTGCAGTGATTTGTGTTGTCTCCACAGGGTGTGCAGTGATTTATGTTGTCTCCACATTGTGTGCAGTGGTTGTGTTGTCTCCACAGAGTGTGCAGTGGTTGTGTTGTCTCCACAGGGTGTGCAGTGGTTGTGTTGTCTCCACAGGGTGTGCAGTGATTTGTGTTGTCTCCACAGGGTGTGCAGTGAGTTGTGTTGTCTCCACAGGGTGTGCAGTGGTTGTGTTGTCTCCACAGGGTGTGCAGTGGTTGTGTTGTCTCCACAGGGTGTGCAGTGATTTGTGTTGTCTCCACAGGGTGTGCAGTAGCTGTGTTGTCTCCACAGGGTGTGCAGTAGTTGTGTTGTCTCCACAGGGTGTGCAGTAGTTGTGTTGTCTCCACAGGGTGTGCAGTGGTTTATGTTGTCTCCACAGGGTGTGCAGTGATTTGTGTTGTCTCCACAGGGTGTGCAGTGGTTGTGTTGTCTCCACAGGGTGTGCAGTGAGTTGTGTTGTCTCCACAGGGTGTGCAGTAGTTGTGTTGTCTCCACAGGGTGTGCAGTGGTTGTGTTGTCTCCACAGGGTGTGCAGTGGTTGTGTTGTCTCCACAGGGTGTGCAGAGGTTGTGTTGTCTCCACAGGGTGTGCAGTGATTTGTTTTTGCATCAGACTAGTCATAATGGAATGTGCCAGTTCAATTCTCACCATTGTGAATTTGGTTTATTATTTTTTGACTCACATGCGAAGCAAAAGTGAGTCTATGTACTCAGCCGTGTCGTCCGTCCGTCCGTCCGTCCGGGCGTAAAAAACTTAAACGTTGGATTTTTCTCGGAGACTATTAAGTCTATCAACACCAAATGTGGCATGATGGTGTATGATGACAAGGCCTCAAAAAACATACATAGTGACTTGACCTTGCTTCAAGGTCAAGGTCACAGGAGCCATAAATGTGGTCTCAAAAACAGTCATTTTTCACATTTTCCCAATTTTCTCCCACGTTATTGAGAATGGCGACCTTAGCTACAAGTGGTATATAGGTCAAAGCAAGCCCTATCTTTTGATACCAGTTTGGTTGACCTTGCTTCAAGGTCAAGGTCACAGGAGCTCTTCAAAGTTGGATTGTATACATATTTTGAAGTGACCTTGACCCTGAACTATGGCAGATAACTGTTTCAAACTTAATAATTATGTGGGGCACATGTTATACTTTCATCATGAGACACATTTGGTCACATATCATCAAGGTCAAGGTCACTTTGACCCTTATGAAATGTGACCAAAATGGGGTAGTGAACCACTAAAATTGACCATATCTCATGGTAGAAAGTGCCAATAAGCACCATTGTGCTTCCTATGTCTTGAATTAAGAGCTTTGTGTTGCATGACCTTGGATGACCTTGACCTTGGGTCAAGGTCACGTGTATTTTTGGTAGGAAAAAATGTGTAAATCATTTCTTAGTGTATGATGTCATTGCTAGGTTTAGTTGTTTGACCTTGACCTTGAAGGTCACCTGAAGGTCAAGGTCATATAAAGGTCAAGGTCATATAAAGGTCAAGGTCAAGCATGTGAGTCGTATGGGCTTTGCCCTTCTTGTTTTATCATTGGCACATGTCTCAGGAATTTTATTATTCCCTTCATGATGAACTGACCACACTACACTTGGTAGCCTGACATTCATGCAGCCCAGACTTGAGACTCACCTCTCTTATTATATCTGATATTTTTTTCGAGGGAATGCATTTGCATGATGACTGAATGTGGTGATGTTGCACATTGATGTGGAGATTTGAGTGGTGGTGGTGGGCTTTTGTGGGGGGTGGGGGATTGGGTCATCTTGACCATCTTGGTGCTTCAAATGCTGAAAGGCTGGAAACTGAATGATAATGTCACTGTCTTTAAAGAGAAATTGGTTCTGCCTCTCTTCATCCTTATGTTGAGTTGTTCACATTTTCTGTCAACAGGTTGGTAAAAACGTTATTTGAACTTGCACGTCAGCACCGGCCCAGCATAATCTTCATTGACGAGGTGGATGCTCTCTGCGGCTCCCGAAACGACAATGAGTCAGAGTCTGCTCGACGAATCAAGACGGAGTTCCTGGTGCAGATGCAGGGCGTTGGCAATGACAACGATGGGGTCCTGGTCCTTGGAGCCACAAACATCCCTTGGAGTCTGGACTCGGCCATCCGGAGGAGGTCAGTCCCTTGCCGCGACCTCTCTGTCCAGGATGGATGGATGGAGTTTTGCAGCCAGTCAGCCTTTGTAGGCTCTGTAAGGCCAATGATCACAATAAATGTGTGGTGGTCCAGGAAAACCTGTTGGAAGTTGATGGGCGTAATTTTGAGGTACAGGCCAAAATAGATCAAGCGGGTATATATGATCAAAAATAAATTTTTCACCTTTTAAGTCCTTTGATGTCATCTGTAATTCCTTAGAGTAAAAATGCCAATTCTTGTATTTAAAAAAAAGTTGCCAATCCAACCTTGGATCGATATGTTGACATCATGTCTGCAATACAGATGACTTCACCTAATCACAATTTTAAGAAATTTAAACTAATTTCTATGTTTTCTTGACATACTTACCAGTAGACAACTCATAGGTATATGACCTTTTCACCTCGAAAAAAGATTTGCCAAAATCTTCCCACCCACGTGGCCACCCCATAAGCCAATGAAATGGCTTCATCCATAGCGTCATGACCAGTGAAAGGGAGGCAACTCTCACCATTTCCCGCACATGCGCCTAGATACCCTGGTTTTGGCCACGTGCCCTCACTTTCGACAACACACTGAGAACTCGTGAAGATGCACAAAAAATGGGGAGGAGGGTGGGAAATTAATGTTGTCTACTGGTAAGTATGTCAAGAAAACATAGAAATTAGTTTAAATTTCTTAAAGTTTTCTATCCATACTGACCAGTAGACAACTCATAGGTAGGATTACCCCAGCGGGAGGCGGGTTGTGCATCCACGCAACAGAACTGCCGACTACTCACCACTCAAAGGCGAACAGCCGAACCCGCCACAACCAACTTGTTGATGCCAAAGGTGTCATCCAGACGACGGACGCGAACGTCACGCAGGTAGTGATGCGTGAAAACGCAGTCACTGCGCCAGAACGCCGCCCTCATGAGATGAGCCAGCGATACATTCTTGGCAAAAGCCACAGAGGTCGCCACTTTGCGAATCTCATGAGTCCTGGATGCACCAACCGGAGGCAGAAGGCTCGCATTCCGATACGCATCCGTGATCAAAAGACGAATCCAGGAGGAAATGGATGTCTTCGATATCTCGCCGTGACCAATTTTCAAGGGGAGAAAAAGCCTACGTCGGCGAAAACGACGAGACTGAGTCCTGGCCAAGTAAACTTTCAGTGCACGGACCGGACAGTTGACACAGTCAGGCTCGTTCGGATCGACGATACAAGAGAGACTCTTAATCTCAATACTCTGACAGTCGGAAAGAGCACTCTGATTCTTGCAACGAAACTCCGGAAGGAAAGAAAGTACGCATGAAGAATCTCTGTCGGAAAACTCGATGTCCGACGGGAGACCACTCAAAGCGTGAACATCACTGATGCGACGCGCACAAGCAAGCATGACTAAAAAGACTGTCTTTTGAGTCAGACGCTTTAAGGAAGAAGACTCTAACGGTTCGAATTCTGCCTTAGAAAGGAAATCTAGAATCAGAAACACATCCCAAAGCGGGGAAGAAATCTGCCGACGCGGAAACTCGTTTTTGATCCCATCTAAGACTTGCTTAATCGTGGGATCTTCTGACAAGAAAGACACGTCAACGCCACGCGAGGCCTTGATCGTGTTGGCGATCGCAGAGCGGTAGTTACAGAGAGAGGCGTGAGACAGAGAACGAGTGTGGAACAGATGCGAGAGGAAATCCGCCACGTGCCGCACCGAAGGCCGGAGAGGGTCAACTGAATGACGCCGAGCCTTACAGAACTGCACCCAGACGGCCCACTTAGCATTATAATTCCTATTCGTGCTCTCGCGTCGATTGCGCAACGCAAGCTCAACAGACATGCGAGAGATACCGCGCCTCTTCAAACCGTGGGAGATAGTAGCCACACGGTCCGTCACCTCATAGGAGCGAGTAGAGCGCTGAACCACTGTGTTCGCACCCACAGGAGTACAGGACGGATGAGAACGACGAGCAGAGCGACTGCTAGCACGATCCGAAGATGCCAAAGGAGCATAAGCACCGCCAGCCATAGGCGCAGCAGGCCGACCACCCCTGGTACCAGTCGAACCCGTCAACGTGGCAGGACCATGTACTTGGTCATTCCTAACCGAGCCGACATCCGAGGCTACCTGAGTACCCAAGGAGTCAGCGACAGTGACGAGGAGCACAGGAGAAGAAGAAGGAAGTACACTAGTACCCGGACGCCGAGTTCTAACACCCCCAACGTGGCAGTCGGAAACGGGTACCCCGGAACACGTTGGTTGAGGCGACAACCGGGGCATGAAACATATCCCACCGGGACAGTCACATAACGGCACATAAGGACTGGGGGAGAGAAAAAGACCGTCTACACTTGGAGAGTGAACAGACTGGTCAAAGGGGGAAACCAGCCCTCCATGGCTATCCGCCACCCCGCCCTGTCCCATAACAACAGATGCACCCGAGAGAGAAGTTCCACCCGAGTGAGGAAGGGACAAAGGCCAGGTAGCTGGCAGCGGGAGGGCTCTATTGAAAGGGCTCCTGAGAGCGCTTCCAAAAAGCCCTACCCCTACCGCCGCGTTTGCCAGAACCACGCCCTGAGGTCGCTCGGCCCCGAGACGGAGGACCAACAGCACCGCCACCCGCGGCTTGGGACAGCATGGGTGGAGGGAACGCAGGAGGAGGAGCGGAAACACCAGCCCGTGGAACCGACGCACCCGAAGTGGAAGTCGACTGACTTTTTTGCTTCTTGGCAGGACGGTGTTGGCCCGCGGACCTGACAACGGAGCTGGGCTGAATCCGAGCCGATGAAGATCGAGCAGGATCTGCCACCAAACGCTTCACACATTCCTCCAGCTTATCTGATGGAAACAGAGCCTGAGGGACAAGGGGAAGAGAACGAAGTTGGCGAACCTCCGACTCCAGGAAGTCGGTAGATGCCAGCATCTGATCGCGAGCCAAGCCTGCCAATTGCCCACGGACATGGAGAGCCAGAGACGCCAGATGCGAGTAAGTGTGGTCTAATGCATACAGCAAGCTACCCACCGCCTCCTGATTAATCACATGAGTGGGGAGTAGCTGAAAATGCGTGGGACACCCCTCGTGACGCTGAGCAATAGAGGGAGTGAGAGAAGCGAGAAACGTCCCCATCAGTGAACATCCCTTCACCAATTCCGATGACGCCTTTTCCAGACTAGCGTAGGACTTGGAGTCAAGCGCAATAGTCGGAATTTTCGTCGCCGCCACGCGGGAGGCACTCGCAGCCGAGAGGAAAGATAAATCCTGTGACGAAGGCTGAGAGACAGACTGGAATGGAAGCTGTGCATCAGGCATAGGGATAAGCCAAGGCACACTCATGGGATGAAACACCGCCGGGGTGGAAGACGATGACGACCAGGGGAAAGCATTTTCCAAAGTTGGAGTCACGTCTAGAGGCTCTGTACCAGCGCGGAATTTCGATTGACTAGATCGCAAATTCCACAGCATGACCTGAGAGCGGGTCAGCATGTCGGATGAGAACAGCAACTCGGGTGCCTGAGCCGGAGGGCCCGTATGAATGAAACCCGCTAAACGTTGCTGCGTTTCAAGCCCAGTGGAAGGCACAACTCTATGACCCAGGTCAGCAGAGAAGGCAGCCACAGACTCTAACACCGACTGACGGTGGAAACGATGCACATCCGAAGCGGATTTCTCTTGCTCAAGAGGAATCGTCGGATGCTCAACTCCCGCCAGAGAAGCGTCTACATCCGATGTGGTTGGATAGAACGCACCGCCATCATCAGACTGGTACGCGTAGTCGATGCAAGAGGAGGGGGAAGGCCGAAACACGACACCCGGAACCGACCGATGCCCCCGTGACCCCGTGAAAGGATAAACACGGGAGGCGGTCAAAGTATGAGCGCCGGAAGGCAGCCGGGCGGATTGCCGTCGAAAACCCTCAGAGTCCGCAGACCCATGGGAGCGACGAGCAGAAACCCGCACCGGACTGAGCGATCGCGAATCCGAGTGTGACAAATCACGAGGGAGATAGTGTCGAGACTCGACGCGCCGCCCACGCCGAGATTCCCGATAAGAACGATCGGGAGAATCAGAGTCAAAGGGAAAATCGCGATCTGACATGCAATCGACCGATCCACCTAGACCTGAGGCAGTGTGCTGATCGAAACGCAAATACAAGCGATCGTCAGGCGCGCACCGCCGAGGGCGAGAATCTCGCGCGAAATCACGTGATCGCGGAGACGCCAAGGACGCAGGCTGATCAAAGCGACCGGGAAAAGGCTCGGAGCGATCATCAGCACCGCGCGTCCTGTAAACGGACCCCTGCCCAACACCATCTACTGCTCGATCGTGTCGAGATTCCCGACAAGGACGATCACGATCGAGCAATAGCCCAGGCAATTGTCGTGCAGACAAAAGAGGCCGCTGATCAGACAGCAAAGGCAAAACCTCTGCGCGGTCGACAGCAACACCCCGCCGTTCGCGCTGATCGCCACGATCCACTGATCGAGGGACAGAACGCCCGGAAGACAAAGCAGCATTCCGATCGAGCCAACCGGGCAATGCCTCCGTGTAATCGATCGCAACGTTCTGCCTGCACCGTGACGCCTGGACGTCACGATGTACGGAACGATCGGCTGATCGTCCGAAAGCCAAGGCAGCATGCTGATCGAACCAGACGGGCATAGCCTCTGTGTGGTCGATCGCAATGCATCGCCTGTAACCTGACCCGCTCCCATCACGATCGAGTGAATGATCATCCGATCGCCAGTGACCCAAGGCAGCGTGCTGATCAGATCGCGCGGGCATTGCCTCGGCGGGATCGATAGCAACGCTCTGCCGATATCGCGACTCGTGTCGGATATGATCTACTGGTCGACCAGGAGAAGGCCAGGAATCCGAGGCAACCTGCGGATCAGATCGCCCGGGTAGAGCCCCCGTGCGATCGATAGCCGTGCCCATCCCACCGAGGGACTCGTCTCCGTCTCGACTTACCGCCGGAAGAGAATCCGATCGGCGCGACACCGCACTCTGGGAAGCTGAAAGAAAGGCAGCCGCAGACAAATTCACCAAACATGCAGCAGCCGCCTGGGAACCCAGAACTGGCTCAGAAACTACGCCCGAGCCAGTCGCCAGAGACAGAGTGTCCGGTAAGGAAGAGTTGTCGAGAGAAGAAAACTTCGCCGACACATCGTCCACCCTACACGCTGAGGAAGAGGCCGAACGAGGTTTACTCGAACCCGACCTCGACCTCTTACATGGTAAAGAGGAAGAAGGTATAGAAAAATCACTCTTCCCCTTCGAAGCAGAGCCGCGCTTGCGCACCTGCACCTCCTCCGTACCCTGAAGAGAGTTCGGAAAACGAGCCGCCATATTCCCAAAATGGCGAAACAAAATGGCGGACCGCCCAGCGTCAAATTGACGTAAGCAGTAGCAAGAACGCGCTCTCAAGCACAAAGCGTACAGCAAGCGAAACACGCCCACAACGCACCTAGCCGAAGCTAGCAACAACAGACAACAAAATAACTGAACCGGACCGTGCACTGAGGTTACCGGCGGGAACAGAAATTGAAGCAAAAAACGAATTAAACAGGAATTCGAAACAACGGCGAGGGCCGTAGGAGTGTGTGTACTTCCCAACAGCCGACGCCGCCACAGACGACAGCAAATCCTTAGAAGTCCGCACACACGTGAAGACTTGAGGAAAACCAAAGTACATCCAAGCACTCCGTCGAAAAGTTGAAAGTGAGGGCACGTGGCCAAAACCAGGGTATCTAGGCGCATGTGCGGGAAATGGTGAGAGTTGCCTCCCTTTCACTGGTCATGACGCTATGGATGAAGCCATTTCATTGGCTTATGGGGTGGCCACGTGGGTGGGAAGATTTTGGCAAATCTTTTTTCGAGGTGAAAAGGTCATATACCTATGAGTTGTCTACTGGTCAGTATGGATAGAAAACTTTGATATAGCTGTAAAGCATTTTTCAAGGGCCATAACTCTAAACTGACTGCCCATGAATATGTACAAAGTACTTCAAGTGTGCAGAGACATACAAGGCTTGTTCAGGAGGCGCAGTGTTTCACTCCTGAACAGCAATTTTGGGGGCGTGATTCACTCAGCGCTGAGCAGCGCTGTGCATCGATCCGAGATGATTCACACGATTTTCAAAATGGCGTCTTTGATCCGGCACTGACCGTCGATGCATAAAATAACCCTCAGAAACATAATTTTGGGACTGGAACGGGCTTTATTTGCCCCAAGCGCTCTGTATGGGCGAGTAATGGCAAGTAAGGATGACACAGTAGTGGAATTTATTCATGCAGAATGCATTTAAACGTGCATAAACAATGTCTGTGCCAAAGAAAACACTTTCTTAGCGTCTAGCAAGGCAACATGGGGCGCAGAAGATTTACCTCCCCCTTAATAAAAACCGCTGGCGCTGAACCTCCAGGTTTTGGCACACACAAAAAAAAGATTGGGTTCGAACCCGCAACCTCTCGAGAAAAGAGGGGGGGAAAACACACAAAAAACCCCAACAAAACAGGTCGGGTTCGAACCAGCAACCTCTCGAAAAAAGGGGAAAAAAAGTTTCAGCGTGGATTCGAACCCGTTCACACATGACCTAATGTTACAATAGTCCAACGCTTTAACCATCTGAGCCATTCAGCAATTAACGGTACTACGTGTTTGTAAAGCAATTATTAAATTTAAAAGTCTGTAGGACCTCCAGTAAACCTGGAGGGACATGAGTAGTATTTATTCATAGTAGTAGTAGTAGTAGTAGTAGTAGTAAAGAGGCTATATATAGGCCTTGAAGCCTTTTGAACGCCCCATCGTAATGTGTTGCCTTCTATAGGGTCTTAGCGCAATTTTCTTATTGCGATAATGTCACTCATCATAGCTTCTGAACTAGGTACGAAACGTCCAGGATACGAAACGACCCACATCGTAAAAAAATCCTTCTCTCTCCTTCACCAATGTTCTCGAAATTAATCCTCCTTGAAAATTTCCTCGAAATTACGTCACATTATTCCACGTCAAATGATTACGTCACTCATTTTGCATTTGGACTCTGTTGTAGCGTTTTCTTTGCAATGTATGTCATAAAAAGTAACTTTTTTCAAACCTCGATTCAGAAAATTTGATACATTCAATCGGACCTAACTTCCAGTTAGTGTGCAAAATGTCAAGGAAATCCGTCGAGTAGTTTTTGAGAAATCAGCCGTGAAGACGGGACAGACAGACAAAGTCTGTAGGACCTCCAGTAAACCTGGAGAGATAAAGTCTGTAGGACCTCCAGTAAACCTGGAGGGCAATGAGTAGTATTTATTCATACCCCTGTCTATCACAGTCTGAGAAATCTTCTCACTGTCTGGCAAAAATGAGACACAAATGATGTCCGCAATACAACGCAACGAATCTGCGTTCATGTGGAAGCCATTTTGCCGCCTGCATCTGTTACCACGCGAGATAGAGCGAGAAAGGGGCGTGGCTATGGAGTGTGTCGCCATTCCATCAATTGACTACTTGCATCGTAAAAAATCCTTCTTTATCCTTTCACCAATGTTCTCGAAATTCATTATCCTCAAAACTCTACTCGCAAATGATGTCACGTTGTTGATGACGTCACACATTTCGCAATTTGGCCATTCCATGAATGGAGTATTTGGGGAGGCGATGTCGAGTGTACGACCTTAAAAAACCACTTTCTCTTCAAGCCTCGATTCTGAAAATTTGATATATTCAATCGGACCTAACTTCCAGTTAGTGTGCAAAATGTCAAGGAAATCCGTCCAGTAGTATTTGAGAAATCAGCCGTTGAGTCGGGACAGACAGACACACACACACACAGACAGACAGATAAAGTCTGTAGGACCTCCAGTAAACCTGGAGGGACAAGTGAAGCGCTACACTAAATCTGTAGGTGTTCAGGAGAGGCAAAGAGTGCTCAATTGCCAACTCGTGAACAAGCCTTATGTAATGACTATCATATCGTAAGCTGCTGCTACCGAACTTGGTAAAGAGTAAATTATTCTTTTTTTTAGATAAATCTTAGGATTTCTACACTGTTATGGCATAACCTATCATTTTTTGCACTTTGCAAAATGTGTCGTAATTGAGTGGATTTACTGAAGTGACGAATGTTTTCTGCTCCTGTAGTCGCAGTGTCTAGTCAAAATCATGTTGAAACTTTAACCTTTCTCATTTTGTGGAATTTTTTGTTCTGCAACTATTAAATGTCATAACTTTGCTTCTACACAAAATATTTGCATGAAACAAACTGTTTTAGGACTCAGGAGAAGAGTAAAAGATGAGTAGATTACAAAATTAGACATGACAGTATTGACCCTGTATGGGGTTTCTCCAGACTGCCAGACTAATCCTTAGAGCTGGTTAAAGGAAGAACAAGTTGACACAGTTTCCCTAGTTATTCCCCTCTTACAAACCTTGTAGGGAGATGGTGAGCCTATTCTTTTCCCTAACCCACTGGGGGCCTCTGCTCAGCAGTCACTGGCTGCCATCATCTCCCTTGGCAATTCTGTCCTCATCCACACTTCTCCTTATCCTGGTCTATTGAGTCTCTCTCTAGACTGCTTGTCTGTTCTCTTCCCTCTCTCTCTTGCTTTCTTTGGTGTCCTTGTCTCTCTAGACCGCTTGTCTGTACTCTTCCCTCTCTCCCTTGCTTTCTTTGGTGTCCTTGTCCTTGTCTCTCTAGACTGCTTGTCTGTACTCTTCCCTCTCTCTCTTGCCTTCTTTGGTGTCCTTGTCTCTCTAGACCGCTTGTCTGTACTCTTCCCTCTCTCCCTTGCCTTCTTTGGTGTCCTTGTCTCTCTAGACTGCTTGTCTGTACTCTTCCCTCTCTCTCTTGCCTTCTTTGTGTCCTTGTCTCTTTAGACTGCTTGTCTGTACTCTTCCCTCTCTCTCTTGCCTTCTTTGGTGTCCTTGTCTCTCTAGACTGCTTGTCTGTACTCTTCCCTCTCTCCCTTGCCTTCTTTGGTGTCCTTGTCTCTCTAGACTGCTTGTCTGTACTCTTCCCTCTCTCCCTTGCCTTCTTTGGTGTCCTTGTCTCTTTAGACTGCTTGTCTGTACTCTTCCCTCTCTCTCTTGCCTTCTTTGGTGTCCTTGTCTCTCTAGACTGCTTGTCTGTACTCTTCCCTCTCTCCCTTGCTTTCTTTGGTGTCCTTGTCCTTGTCTCTCTAGACTGCTTGTCTGTTCTCTTCCCTCTCTCCCTTGCCTTCTTTGGTGTCCTTGTCTCTCTAGACTGCTTGTCTGTACTCTTCCCTCTCTCCCTTGCCTTCTTTGGTGTCCTTGTCTCTCTAGACTGCTTGTCTGTACTCTTCCCTCTCTCCCTTGCCTTCTTTGGTGTCCTTGTCTCTTTAGACTGCTTGTCTGTACTCTTCCCTCTCTCCCTTGCCTTCTTTGGTGTCCTTGTCTCTCTAGACTGCTTGTCTGTACTCTTCCCTCTCTCCCTTGCCTTCTTTGTGTCCTTGTCTCTCTAGACTGCTTGTCTGTACTCTTCCCTCTCTCCCTTGCCTTCTTTGGTGTCCTTGTCTCTCTAGACTGCTTGTCTGTACTCTTCCCTCTCTCCCTTGCCTTCTTTGGTGTCCTTGTCTCTTTAGACTGCTTGTCTGTACTCTTCCCTCTCTCCCTTGCTTTCTTTGGTGTCCTTGTCTCTCTAGACTGCTTGTCTGTACTCTTCCCTCTCTCCCTTGCCTTCTTTGGTGTCCTTGTCTCTCTAGACTGCTTGTCTGTACTCTTCCCTCTCTCCCTTGCCTTCTTTGGTGTCCTTGTCTCTCTAGACTGCTTGTCTGTACTCTTCCCTCTCTCCCTTGCCTTCTTTGGTGTCCTTGTCTCTCTAGGCTGCTTGTCTGTACTCTTCCCTCTCTCCCTTGCCTTCTTTGGTGTCCTTGTCTCTCTAGACTGCTTGTCTGTACTCTTCCCTCTCTCCCTTGCCTTCTTTGGTGTCCTTGTCTCTCTAGACTGCTTGTCTGTACTCTTCCCTCTCTCCCTTGCCTTCTTTGGTGTCCTTGTCTCTCTAGACTGCTTGTCTGTACTCTTCCCTCTCTCCCTTGCCTTCTTTGGTGTCCTTGTCTCTTTAGACTGCTTGTCTGTACTCTTCCCTCTCTCTCTTGCCTTCTTTGGTGTCCTTGTCTCTCTAGACTGCTTGTCTGTACTCTTCCCTCTCTCCCTTGCCTTCTTTGGTGTCCTTGTCTCTCTAGACTGCTTGTCTGTACTCTTCCCTCTCTCCCTTGCTTTCTTTGGTGTCCTTGTCTCTCTAGACTGCTTGTCTGTACTCTTCCCTCTCTCCCTTGCCTTCTTTGGTGTCCTTGTCTCTCTAGACTGCTTGTCTGTACTCTTCCCTCTCTCCCTTGCCTTCTTTGGTGTCCTTGTCTCTCTAGACTGCTTGTCTGTACTCTTCCCTCTCTCCCTTGCCTTCTTTGGTGTCCTTGTCTCTCTAGACTGCTTGTCTGTACTCTTCCCTCTCTCCCTTGCCTTCTTTGGAGTCTTTTCCTGCCTACTGCATGTTTGAATGTTTGTCGTCAAAGTGAAGGCAAAGGCCAACTTTCCACCCAACTTGGTTGCCTGAACCCCACTCTGGTAGTAGAACCTTTTCATTTGTCGCTTGGCACCACCTCAAGTCAGTGTTTCACATGGCTCACTTCATACAGGGCTTCGGGTCCCTCCACAGTCAAACACCAGGGTCCCCACAGGTCCTCGGAGGGTCAGGATTGACAAATGGTGTTGTAGCACTGACATCTGGCATCGGCACTAAGTTACAGACAGTTAGTGCTATGCAGAATGCACACCTGCTGAGTACGGTGCATACTTTTCCAAGTTAGTGTAAGGGATGCACAGCTGCTGAGTACGGTGCATACTTTTCCAAGTTAGTGTAAGGGATGCACACCTGCTGAGTACGGTGCATACTTTACCAAGTTAGTGTAAGGGATGCACACCCGCTGAGTACGGTGCATACTTTTCCAAGTTAGTCTGTCAGGGATGCACAGCTACTGAGTACGGTGCATACTTTTCCAAGTTAGTGTAAGGGATGCACAGCTGCTGAGTACGGTGCATACTTTTCCAAGTTAGTGTAAGGGATGCACACCTGCTGAGAACGGTGCATACTTTTCCAAGTTAGTGTAAGGGATGCACACCCGCTGAGTACGGTGCATACTTTTCCAAGTTAGTCTGTCAGGGATGCACACCCGCTGAGTACGGTGCATACTTTTCCAAGTTAGTCTGTCAGGGATGCACAGCTGCTGAGTACGGTGCATACTTTTCCAAGTTAGTGTAAGGGATGCACACCTGCTGAGAACGGTGCATACTTTACCAAGTTAGTGTAAGGGATGCACACCCGCTGAGTACGGTGCATACTTTTCCAAGTTAGTGTAAGGGATGCACACCCGCTGAGTACGGTGCATACTTTTCCAAGTTAGTCTGTCAGGGATGCACAGCTGCTGAGTACGGTGCATACTTTACCAAGTTAGTGTAAGGGATGCACACCCGCTGAGTACGGTGCATACTTTTCCAAGTTAGTGTGTCAGGGATGCACAGCTGCTGAGTACGGTGCATACTTTTCCAAGTTAGTGTAAGGGATGCACAGCTGCTGAGTACGATGCATACTTTACCAAGTTAGTGTGTCAGGGATGCACAGCTGTGCATTATGTGAAACACTGCAACCTCCCGTATACCATACATTCTGGCTGTGTTAAGTTTTCATAGTGCACATTGCACTTTCTCTGTCTGCATCCCTCTCCCCCTTCCTGCCCTCACAGCTGCTTCACTGACTTTTTCTTGACCTGTGTCCAGCTTTGAGTTTATTTCCACCAATCACTGTTTCCTTGCTCCTCACCTCACAAACTTCCATGTGAGTATGAGTGGCTCTGGCTGCGTACTACACACAATGCACTTGGAAGGCGTGTCCTATCCACAGCACCCAATGGCTGGTACTTTTGCCAACAAGTGAAACCACAACATCAAATATTGATTTTGTCCCATACTAACAGTCTCTGACCCTTGCATCCATTCCTGCACTGTTCCCAAGCTATTTATTTAGATTCATTACTCTAAATTTAGCACTCATGCTGAGATCCCACCTAAAGATAAGAAACGTCTCGCAACCAGTGTCTTTTTGTGAAGATAACAATATGGTGTTGTGGCTTAACCCATTATGACCTAAAGCATGTGATGAAGACGGCTTCCTAAAACCTGAGGTTTTTCCAGGGAAAAACACAATGTTGACAACACTCATTAGAAATTTTTTTCCTCACTTCTACACTTCCTAGAAACAAGAAGTACACCACTGTCAAATGCAACGTCTGCGTAGCATCCAGTCTGAAAGAGAGATGTAACGCACGCGTAGCATCCAGTCATAATGGGTTAATGAACCTGTTGGCAATCATGTGAGGCTAATGGGTGCTACAGTTGAGTCCCTGCTGGGATTCATGATGACTGCTATTTTTCCATCTTTCAGTTTCAAACAAAACTGTGTCCCTTAAAAATGCAGTCAAAGCAATTCCCCTCATTTCAGTTTCAAACAGAACTGTGTCCCTTAAAAAATACAGTCAAAGCACATCCCCTCATTTCAGTTTCAAACAGAACTGTGTCCCTTTAAAAATACAGTGAAAGTACATCCCCTCATTTCAGTTTCTTTACAAAAAGATTCAAAGTAACAGCACCATTTAGCCTTTTACAATTTTATCACTTCCTCTGAGAAAATAGCTGTCTGGTTCATGAGAGAAAATATTCATTACAAGAGAGGTTAGGAGAGCTGGTGTGCACTCATGGAGAGAGATGGTGAAAAGCACCACTGCCACTATTCCTTTGGGAAATCTTCTCAATACTGGGCCGATAGTTCCTAATACATAGCAGAAAGCCAGCTGTGACAAGACAGAACAAGCTGACTCTTGCTTGAGTGTTTTTGGATGATGGAAGCTTCATCAATCAGAGTAGCTGATGCATGGGAGGATTCTAATGATGAGTAATGTTGTTTGAACAGGTTTGAAAAAAGAATCTACATTGGTCTTCCTGAGGCTCCTGACCGAACAGCTATGTTCAAGCTCCACTTGGGGAACACCCCCCACTCGCTGTCGGAGGCCGACTTCAAGGACCTGGGTCTACGCACCGATGGCTTCTCTGGGGCTGACATCGCTGTCGTAGTCAGAGACGCACTCATGCAGCCAGTGCGCAAAGTGCAAACTGCCACTCATTTCAAGAAGGTGAGTTTTTTGAGGGGGAAATCAGGTTCTTGAGAGGAATACCCTTCTCAGCATCTAATAACTCCTGCATCTAATAGGTCCTGTCTTGTTTACTGGAGCAGGTCCTGAAAGCCCAGCACCCAGGACGTCATTGCTGTGAGTGGGGCATCAGGTGGCTCCTGCAGTATGTTGCACTCTTTTAACAGAACACTGCATTTCCAACGGTCATTGCTGATCTGTTGGGCTGTTTTCTGTGCAAGTCTGGAGATATATATATATATATATGCCTTGTTAGAACAGTTTGTTAAAATGAACAGTGCAGAATTAACATTGAGTTGTAATATAAGAATGCAGTGCCTGTATCACTCATTCTAGGCCAAACAAAAAAATAGTTGTGGTCAAGGTAGTGTGGATTTAAAAAATAGGTCGGCCTGAACTTTTTCTTTCTTTCAAATTTTTGTTTTGAAGAGGCCTGACTAAACATAAATCAAGTTTCTCTTTTGCTGAAAATGCCTTTTTAAATGTAAATAGTGGATTCCCTTTTTGCTTGTGGGGCAGGAAGGATGGGATGGAATGCAGTTTGTTATTTACCATTAACCCCTTCCCTGCTTCGCCCGAAACTATCTCGGGCCTCGACTACTCCTGCTGTGCTATGTCCCGAGACAGGCTCGGGTCTTGATTGCAAGGAAGGAAACTCTAAATACTTTGAACCAGTGTCTGTAGCTTTTAGAGTTATGTCCCTTAGGGCTTCTTCGGCGTTCTTGCCGAGTTTGATTGACTTAAATGGATTTGAAGTATTTTTCTTGCAATTTTGATTGATTTGATCATGAAATGGCTTCTGAGATAAAGCTCGTTTGTCAGCACTGGAAGTGCTGAATGAACTTTTCAATGATCCTGTCAGCAGTGAGGAGGATATTTATGAATGTTTGATTATTAATGTCTTCTGTGTCTTTGCGCAAAATTTCAAAGCAGTTCTCTGGAAAACAAAAATACTATGACTGAACAAAGACAGGAACAGTAAAACGCAAAAACTGTTCCCTGCATATGGTGTGTAATGTATGCGGCAGTGAAGAGGTTAATGTTTTTCCTTTTCTCTCTTTTTTTTTTTTTTTGGCATGTTTGAAAAAAGTTTAGGGTTGGCAGAAAACAATAGGGTTAGCTGGGTTACCATAACCACAACAGATTTCCCCCCCATATCTTTGTTATCCTTGGCCTATCAGAGAAGCCATAGGCATTGAAATGATGTCAGAGATACTGTCTGACTTTGCTTGTTCATCTGGTTGCACCAGAAACACTCCCATAAGTAAATAGCTCCAAGAAAATGTTTGTTTTCTCCCAATGCGAGCACAAGGAGGACTTGCTAACTGCCCTGGAAGCAGATGTTGCAGCCTGCAGCATGTGTTGTGTGTGTTGCAAGCTGACGCCTTGTTTTCCCTCCAGGTGTCGGGTCCCTCACCCTCCGACCCCAGCGTCATCACCCATGACCTGTGGACACCATGCTCGCCAGGAGACCCTGGAGCCATGGAGATGAACTGGACCCAGGTGGAAGGGGACAAGCTTTTGGAGCCCATTGTCTGCATGGTGAGTGCTGGCCTTGCCCGCCTGCTGCCCTGGCTGTCCTCCCACACCAGGCAAACAAAGCTTCACGTAGTATGGTGCCCATTCAATAAACAGTGCAAAATGTCAAACACAAGCTTGCAGGCAATGTCTCTTGGTCAGATGAAGGAGCTAGGATCTGAGTAGGATGCAAGGGGGAAGGGGAAGACGCCATCCCCTACCAGGCCAAGGCAGTGTGTGTGTGGAGCAGCCCACACCTGGAAGAGGAGAGCAATGCTCATGGCACCAAGTGTGATGCAAGAGCACTAAAAAGACAGACAGAACCCTACTCCACAACCCACGTTTCTGGTGTCTTCTAGAGGCTCTGTGTGTTTGTGTATGTGTGTGTGTTTGTATGCAGTGTGTGTATGTGTGTTTGTATGCAGTGTGTGTGTGTGTGTGTTTGTGTATGTGTGTGTGTTTGTATGCAGTGTGTGTGTGTGTGTGTGTTTTTATGCAGTTTGTGTGTGTGTGTGTTTGTATGCAGTGTGGGTGTGTGTTTGTGTATGTGTGTGTGTTTGTATGCAGTGTTTCTATGCAGTGTGTGTGTGTTTCTATGCAGTGTGTGTGTGTGTGCGAGTGCGAGCAGTCTGTGTGTGTGTGTGTGTGTGTGTATGTGCGAGCGCGAGCAGTCTGTGTGTGTGTTGTGTGTGTGTGTGTGTGTCAGTGTGTGTGTGTGTGTGTGTGTGTGTGTGAATCTATTTTGCAGTCTGGACATGTAGAAGCCAGGCAAACGTCTTTGGAGGGAGCATGATGGTTGATAAATAACACTGCCCCTGGCTTGTCACATCTCCAACCCTACTTACTTTGAAATCATTTATATTCACATTTTATTACAACTATGTGTGAATGTTCCAAGAAAATGTGAGAAAAAAGTTCCCTTTTTTCCAAGACACCAGACATACTCACAGACAGACATGAAACCCGCACCTCCCCTCCCAAGTTCTGCAGAGGAAAGGAGAAAAAACTACATATGTTGTGCTGATCCACAAAGTATGAGTATACCCAGCAAAACTGATGCTAGAAGTTTGTGGAAGATTTCGTAAAATGTATAGGATTTCTGCCATGTGGTGTGAAATATAAATGTGCACTGCATTAAAAAGATGTATGTCTACTCTTATTTTCTCTTTCAGCGGGACATGTCGATGTCTCTGAGTACCTCCAAACCAACGGTCAATGATGACGATCTAAAGAGACTGAAAAAATTCACAGATGAATTTGGCCAGGAGGGATAAATTGGCCCGTGGTGTACAGCAGTGTGTAAATAGTGTGTCCCACTCGTCTCATGCCTGGGGCAGCCCTCTACAGACGTGTCAGGCATTTGTTAACATTGGCGTCAAGATGCCTACAGAAGGGGTGGTTTTCTCATTCATGTTGGTCAATCATGATACAACCCTCAGTGTAAAATGAAATCAGTCATTTGATTTGTGAATGATAATCTTTTGTGAGCACATAGAAAATGATCATACTTAGCTACTTATTACTGAGCCTCAAGTTCCTTTTTTTTCTAATTTTCTCTGTGGTTTGGGATGTGCACTCAGTGTAATACCTTAATTTCCTCCACCTGTTGCAGTCTCAATTTGTTATTATAATTGGTCTGCTGAAACATGTTGTCACTGCTGTCCATTTACCTCTCTGGCTTTGCTCATAGTTGTCACTTTACTCTCTCTGTCCCTCTGTCCCACTCTCTGTCTGTCGACAGTTTGTCGACAGTCTGTGTGTCTGTCTGTCTGTCTGTCTGTCTGTCTGTCTGTCTGTCTGTCTGTCTGTCTGTCTGTCTGTCTGTCTGTCTGTCTGTCTGTCTGTCCCTCCCTCCATATTTATATCCTTCAGTTTATTTCCATTTCTGCAACATGACTCCTTGATGTGTGTGAATGAAAGCAGTGTTGACTTTGGGGGATTTAAGCCTGTTATTGCATTGGAATCATGATTCATTCTTGAAGGAGACTGCGTCCCTTTCCCTTTGCTGTAGAGCACCCTATTTGCGAGAGAAGAGCACTCTGTGAAGAGAGAGAGTTTACATCACACAAGCAGGAGTGCACCGACTCGGGTCTCTGTGTGCCAAGATACCAGTTCACTGTGCCACCTCCAGTTCTGTAGTGGATGCCTCAGCTGCAGAAGATTGAGTCTAGGACGGTGGCTGTAAAGGCATGGATGCCGCTCATGTACAGTATCCCATGCTGATTGCCCCCTCATGCCACCCTGGCTGCTCCCTCTCTATCCCTCCTCGCACTCCTCTGTCCATTGTAGTGGTTGTGATGACCTGGAGGCAGAGCAGTCTGTATTCCCTTGCGTAGATTTAGAGCAGTGAGTTGAAAGAGGAAACTGGAGACCAGCCCACACCGCAGCTGGAGGGCTTGGGTCTGTGTGGCAATGGCAGCCAGGCCAGAGTGCAGGGTGGTGGGACAGCATACTCTACAGTGAGGAGTGGTTCTGTAGGCATTTGCAGGCAGTCTGTGCCAAATACACCTCAGACTGCCTCTGCTGTCACCGCCATTGTGTGGAAACAGCTTGTCAATGCATGGAAACGCTGTCAGTTCAACCACAGCCTTGCATTCTTCCTGCAGTCTCGTGTTGATTTCTAGTCTTGCTGGAAGGGATACTTGCTAAAACTCTTTGTTTCTTTAATATTTGTGAATGGAATGGAGAACTTATTATGTTTTGTACTCATTTAACAGGTTGGAGTTACATCAATGATGTATTTTGTGATCATTTTACCATCACAGGTGTGTTAATGAGAAGTGTATTCTTTTTAGTCTTGTGATTCAAGTTGCTGCTGGTCCTGCCATCAAATGATGGGTGTGTTTGCTAAACTCCATCTGTTTGTAGCCCCCTTGTTGTGTGAATGAGTGGATGAAGTGCTGTTTTCTGTCCACCAAACTAAGAAATGGAAGTAACAGCCTCCACGATTGGCCCAAACTGGCTGCCTAATGCTTGAGTAATTTGCCCCTCTTGCTACTGAGTTCCTGTTGCCTGCTCCTTGAGATGTGAGCAGCTGTAGCACTGGTAGTGTGGGTGTGAAAGATGTGTGGTCTTTGATTGGATTCATAGAGAGAAATGACAAGGAAATGCTCATGATGTAATTACTTAGTCATGACTCCTTCTGTGAAATGATGACATTGTTGCATGCAAAAAATGGATACGTTAGTTTCATGAGTTCTGTTGAGTGTGTTTGCAATAGGATTCCTTAATGGAGGAACTGATGGGAAACAAATAGATGTATTATCATCACAAGTGTACATACTTTATCTAAAGGTTACCAGATCCACTAAATGTTGCCAGATCAACTAGTGTTTGCCTGTTACGTTGTGCAAATAGTGATTACTCTACAAGATTCTTGTCCTTTTACTCCTAACTTGCATTGCTTTATTTACTCCTAGCATTGCTTATGAACCACCAAATTTCATTTTGAGCAGTTACACTGCTGAAATTGCTGTGATTCATTCAGGTGTTCTAGCAGCAGTTACCTTCCCTGTACTACAACTATTGTGTAAATAAAACTTGGTGAAAATTGGCATTGTTGACTAGTTTTCTGACTTAAGTGGGTTGCATTGACATAGAGGCAATTCTGGAACAAGACGAACAGACCTCTGAACCCTGTCCCACCCATTGGAATATCTGCCCATGGAATTGCAGCAGTGGATGAGATACTGGGGGATTGTCCATGGAATTGCAGCAGTGGATGAGATACTGGGGGATTGTCCATGGAATTGCAGCAGTGGATGAGATACTGGGGGATTGCTCATGGAATTGCAGCAGTGGATGAGATACTGGAAGATTGTCCATGGAATTGCAGCAGTGGATGAGATACTGGGGGATTGCCCATGGAATTGCACCAGTGGATGAGATACTGGAGGATTGCCCATGGAATTGCAGCAGTGGATGAGATACTGGGTAATTGCTCATGGAATTGCAGCAGTGGATGAGATACTGGGGGATTGCTCATGGAATTGCAGCAGTGGATGAGATACTGGGGGATTGTCCATGGAATTGCAGCAGTGGATGAGATACTGGGGGATAGCCCATGGAATTGCAGCAGTGGATGAGATACTGGAGGATTGCCCATGGAATTGCAGCAGTGGATGAGATACTGGGGGATTGCCCATGGAATTGCAGCAGTGGATGAGATACTGGGGGATTGCTGGAAATGAACAAAGGTAAGTGGTTTCATAGATGTTGCAGTGGAAAGCATGTGAGGAATGGTGTGAAGCATGGTTGTTCACATGCCTGTGACTGCGACATCCACCACGCCATCCCAGACTGTGCCAGGCTGAGCATGAAGGCCAGGAATAGGGAAATTTTATATTTGGCAGGTGAAAGCCATGTCTTCCCTTTCCCCACTCAGTTGGTTGTTTGCTTTACCATAGGTGAAGTTCAAAATCTCATGGAAATGTAGTTTCTGATAATTGTAATTACTAGTTGAGCCAAATCAAGACAATTTTAAGACTTTTATGGAGTTGGATTTTATTTTCACACCATCAGTAAGAATTTAAGTATTACACTGCAATACAATATTAACAAAATTCTTTCACTTGAATTTTGGGGAGTGTTATAAAATTGGTAGTCAAATGATTTCAACTGTCACTTTCACAGGCTAAGTCTGAGTTACATAGGGGCATCTTGTCAAGGTAGCTTTAATTAACCATTAGCAAAAATGTATTATAAATGAGCGCTGTTGCCATTTGAGCAGGCAGACTCAAATATGCATACTCTGTGGAAAAACTCCCCTGGTTTCTTATCAGTGTTTTTTTTTCCATGCAAGACATGCACAGACAGACAAAAAGACGGTGTTTCATCAAGAGGCTGAGGGGCTGACCATTAATATGCACATGTGGCTGTACAGATTACCATAGTTGCCTTTTCCTTTTTCACAGCAGTGAAATGAGCTTGTAGACTGCATCCTAAGCTGTTCCACAGAGAGCAGATTTTCATTCTACAAGCCGAAGTCTACCGAAAATGTTGGTGACACTGTGGTCAGCTAATACAAGGTGTTCTCCCAGGTACAGATACAACCGTGAACTTCCTAGAAATGTGTTTATCACACAGCTTTTGTAGGCCACAGCAATGCCAACCAAAACCATAGCATCAGTTTCTATTAAACTAATTATGATTTCTGGCGTCCCCATGGAAAAGCGAAGAGATCAGAAAATTACCTGTCAAACTCTCATCAATAATCAACAGCTTAGTTTTCAATCTTTTACTTTATAACTTTAATCATAGTGTTATTTGGACAATATTGATATAAAATGAAAGGAAATATGCAATTAATAATCTGGGTTTAAACCACCACAACACTTCCAAAGAAGCAACAATTGAATGAATGAATGAATGGATTTTCTTTCGGCCTATCAGCCTGTGTAGGCTTTAATTCTTTCGGCCTATCGGCCTGTGTAGGCTTTCTTTCGGCCTATCAGCCTGTGTAGGCTTTCTTTCGGCCTATCAGCCTGTGTAGGCTTTAATTCTTTCGGCCTATCAGCCTGTGTAGGCTTTCTTTCGGCCTATCAGCCTGTGTAGGCTTTCTTTCGGCCTGTCAGCCTGTGTAGGCTCTGTAAGGCCTATCAGCCTGTGTAGGCTTTCTTTCGGCCTATCAGCCTGTGTAGGCTTTCTTTCCGCCTATCAGCCTGTGTAGGCTCTGTAAGGCCTATCAGCCTGTGTAGGCTTTCTTTCGGCCTATCAGCCTGTGTAGGCTTTGTAAGGCCTATCAGCCTGTGTAGGCTCTGTAAGGCCTATCAGCCTGTGTAGGCTCTGTAAGGCCTATCAGCCTGTGTAGGCTCTGTAAGGCCTATCAGCCTGTGTAGGCTCTGTAAGGCCTATCAGCCTGTGTAGGCTCTGTAAGGCCTATCAGCCTGTGTAGGCTCTATAAGGCCTATCAGCCTGTGTAGGCTTTCTTTCGGCCTATCAGCCTGTGTAGGCTCTGTAAGGCCATTATTAAACACGGGATGAATGAATCTATCTGGAGTAAGCTCAAGTCGTCACGACGTCCCCATTTATTCGCATCTTAAGAATCGCGTAGGGAGACACGGCGAGTCTATTCTGACCCCCAACCCACAGGAGGATCCATGGAAGCATCGAAAGGCTCAGGCAAAACTATTTATCTACAGCTAAAATGAACCAAAAGGAGGGAATTTTACGGAGCGACTTTAATGGCAGCCAAGGTCAATCAAAAGCAATGTAATGTTGCACTCCTCTCTGCAATATCTTGATATACGGGGGTTCTCCTGGCTTGCGCTAGGAAGTTGAAGTGACAGACTCCGGTGATCGTTTCCAATGAACTTTATTCACGCACTGACCTCTACAGTGGTGAAAATCAGCAACAGCAATTCGTATAGCGCTCACACAGCTTCACTCTGCTTACAGTACTGCAGAGGCTCGATAGCACACAGCAGAAACTCGCTCTGTACAGGGTCAAAGCTCTCACCTTTAACTCTGTCGTATCTGCTGCTCTCCCTCTCTCACTCGCTTTCGCTCCTTATATACCTTTACACAATTTCTAGAAACTACCAGCACCTTATCGTATTTACTCCCACATTCCTAACTGCGACGCGACTGACTTACTGTGTCACAACAAGCTAATATTAGCCTAACTCGGTCGCGCGCGGGTCAAGGCCGTGACCTGACCGATACACAACAATCAACTGCGCCTGCGATGTTGCGAGTAGGTTCGAGAAACGTCACAACAGTAACAATCCGATGTCAGCTGATGTGATCGTCTACTTTGTTGATAAAACAATCTAATAATCTCACAACTAAATCAAAATGATCTATAAATTTGTATACCAAAATCACAAAGAAACACATTGTGTTTGGAAACGAGCATCTAATTTGGATGACAAACACATTTTGCAACACATTTGTTTTCTGGATAAAAAATTAATCCAGTGCGATGTTGGCAGGCTTTTACCGACATCGTATTGCAATTCAGCACAAGTGCATGGAAAAAAATTTGCTCGATCCAAAACGATTGAAAATCTAAGCATTTGTACGCGCAGTAAAGTACAAATTCCTGTCATTTAGTGCAGGTCAAGGTAGAAATGCTCGAAGAGCAAGGGAACTGCTGTCTCACTGTGACGAGGACGTCCTTTCTCACTATGTGTGTTGTGGAGATATTGTTATTTTAATTAAGATAACTCATAGGAAAATATATAAGAACCAGCCAGCCTCAAATAACAGTAGCCATGATAAAATCAGCCATGCCTGGTGCGGAGAGAGAGGGAGAGAGAGAGAGAGAGAGGATAGAATATTTTCCCGCAATATTGTCGCTGTGGACGGACTACGTCATATGGCTTGACGGCGTCATTTTAGGAGAGAGTGCAACGTCATCAGGAGGGAGAAGAGAGACTTGATTCGATCTTGAGAGAAGAAGGACGGATTTTCTCTGGCGGAGAGATTGGAGAGAGATGGAGAGGGAGAGATAGAGAAAGAGAGAGGATGGACTTTGGGTCCTCGAGGGAGCGGACGATCCGCTCGCCAGCTGATAGCCTCGTCTCCTGTCTTCCTGACGGGCTGCCATCATGCTGCGTTGCAATGCCAGGGCAGATGATGGACTCGGTTTCCTATTCGCCATGAAATCTTTGGAACGACCCGGGCAAGCAGAGCGGTTGGCATCGCATGCCTATGATGGCCGTGTCTCCGATCTTCCTGATGGACTGCCATTCTGCTAGATCACCCTACTATGACAGTCGTGTGTTTGAAGTATGTATCTCACTGCCCTACTGTTGAAAACCCACTCTACTGTGCTCAGTGTATTGAAACGTTCAGGTCCTACTGCATCCTTCCCATCGTTATAGTGTAAATGTGCCCAGACATTATTCTAAGCAACAGATCAAGGCCCACTCCCGGCATCATCTCCAGGGCGGCCGTTAAGCAGCAGATATCAACGACGACGGTTGAGATTCAGGCCCACTCCCGGCATCATCTCCAGGGCGGCCGTTAAGCAGCCGATATCAACGTCGACGGTTGGGATGCCATCAGCAATAACCAGATAGGTGTCACCTTTCTTTTATAGGCTGGCTGGCTCTAAATATTAGATACCATTATTTAGACCATTTGATTTACAATTGGGAAATAGTAAAAAATCAGTTTAAGAAACAGTTTTCCCATTTGTCTCTATTGTGTCATTTCCTACTTTCTACCGTCATTGGAATTTGAGAATTAGAAGCGTGTTATTAATAGATCTACTTCAGAACATTTATAGATTTATTAATGATTGTTTATTAAACATTTTTTTTTGCTGTGAGGTTTCCATTCTCTCATTTCATACTTATACCATGTTTTGTGTGAATGAGAGAATGAAGGTGTGCGAGAAGTCCTGTTGCTGTATCCCCTAGACATACATAACGAGCCAAGTTTTTTTTAATACCTTTTTAGTTGAAAGGGCTTTTCGTCACACTCACCAAGACTAATCATGACCGAGGTGCAACCCCAATGCCCCCGAGGACAGTGGTTATTCAAATTACTGCAAAGTTTTTCAAGGCAGTGAAGCCGGTTCTGCCTCAAGAGCCAACGCAGTAACATCTCGTTTTGCTTATCATGTTCAATAACTGCAAATACTGATTCCGAAGCCAACAATTTGCCCGGATCGACGGATCCAGTAGTGACGTTGAGTGATAGACCATGATGAAATAAACCTTGATTTCTCACTCATTCCAAACGTGTCGTGTGTACGGTTTTAGTGCTGACCGCTTGAGGCACAGCCAAATGTCAATCACTGACATGCTAGGACTCGCACATCCGGCATGTACAACTGGACACAAAAAAACAATGCTCCCTGGGGAACAGAGTGGAAACAGCTCTGTGCTCTGTCTGCTTGTTCCCCCTGAGCAGAGATATTTCTGGAGGATGATGCTGCATCGAATGGAGATCTATACCATGATAATAACGCATCATCATCATCATCATCATCATCATCATCATCATCATCATGGTCTTCGTCGTCGTCGTCATCATCATCAACATCATCGCGGTAATTTAATTGCAAATATATATCTAATTAGTCATGTTCAAGCCATTTCAACCGTGTGAAAAGAACTTTGCGGTATCTCAATTTCAACGATCGAGTGATGAAGCGGAGGAATGCGACAATATGTGCCAAGATGAGTAAAAGCCAAAGTAAAACATTGATATCATACCCAAGAGGACACAAATCCATTAGTGCCTATCTTTGCTCTGCAAACATAACGCAACACAGACTCAGTTGTTGGTTCATATCACGTGAAAAGCTGGAATACAGGTGCACCGTGAAAGACACCACAGGAGCAAAAATGCAACATTTGACAACCTCCTAATAGTGTCCGTGCTGGGAAGATCATCGCATTTTGCAATGCAAGTGTTGGGGTTTTTTTCTTTCTGGATAAAGAATTAATCCACTGCGATGTTGAAAGACGTTTGAGGACATCACAATGCAATGCAGCACAAGTGCATGGGAGTCACTTGTGCTCGATACAAAATGCATGAAAATCGAAGCTATTTGTATGTGTAACAAAGTGTAATTCCCTCCATGAAGTGCAGGCTTGAGTAGGTTTCAAGTGCTTCAGAGTTAATTTGAGGTTGTGTTGACTTCTGGATTTTGATTCCGTCTCGCCCAAATGCTGCATTAAAAAGAATTGTTCTTAGTGAGTGATTGATTTTTTAATAGTCTAAAATATCTCATCTAAATATTCCTTTGCAAGTATGCTATTGAGACAGATTGAGAAAGGTAAAGTAGAGAATACAGAGGGAAGGGTAAGAAGACCTGAATACACACAAAATGAACACAATAAAAGCGTCTATTGTGGCAACATTTCATTCACTTTTTCAACTTCTTAAGTCATTCAGAAAAGGTGAAAAGGATATATATGATTTTGCATTCAACAGGCCAATTTTCATGGAAAAACAAAACATTCAGAGAACCAGCTTGCGTAACCTTCCTTTGCTAGATGAAAAGTGAGCCAGAACAAACCATGATGCCCGAAATGCCTCTTTGTCTATAACGTTGCTATCAAGGATCTCTCCCGCCAAGAATTATTTAGCTGCTAAGAATACTTCCCTGCCAAGAATGCTTCCCCAACCAAAATGCTTTAGCTGCTACAAATACTTTGATGTCAAAAATACTTTGATGTCAAAATTACTTTGATGTCAAAAATACTTTGATGTCAAAAATACTTTGATGTCAAAAATACTTTGCTGAGAATACTTTGATGTCAAAATTACTTTGCTGAGAATACTTTGATGTCAAAAATACTTCGATGACAAGAATGCTTCGATGAGAATATTTAGATGTCAAGAATGATTTGATGTCAAAATTAATTCGCTGCCATGAACACATCACTGCCATGAACACGTCGCTGCCTTCAGCTGCTTGGTGTCTAAACTGCTGTTCTGCTGAAAATATGGTTTCTGGTGTACAGTACAATTGTCTTGCTGCCTGCGGAGGGAGCACTGCTGCCTGTGAAGTATTGCTGCCTAGAGTGCCCTGCTGCCATCAGCAGTCTGGCTGCAGCACTGGTGTTCAGGCCAGGACTGCCTCGTATTCAGCACTGCCGTCCACGCCGGTCAACTGATCCGACGTGAAGGTGGCCACCACCTCCCGCGGTCCTGGCAGGCGGGGACAAATGGTGAACTTGAATTCCTTCGTCGTCTCCTCAGACTTGAGTTGCTTCCTGCATGGATACAAGGCACCCGTCCCTTAGTGAAGCACTCGTCACGTGCGTCTGTGACAGCGGAGGTGAGGTGCTAATCACCATCATTCGAGAAATGAAATACTAAAATACTGGGTTTGCGCAGATTTAAATTTATGCGTTCATGCAAAAACACAGAAAGCGTATAATTATGATCTTCTCGGAACTGTAACAATGTTTAGTTCAGATATCAAGCGGACAATTTTAACACATGTAAACAGACAGCTAGGATTACAAATGTTAACAGCATTTACATGATTCTGTTCATTTAAAGGGAATAATAAAGAAACACCAACAAGAACAGGGCTTGAGAATTTAAGGGTGTTGACTAGAACAACATGCAGTCATACCAAGGAGAGAGAGAGAGAGAGAGAGAGAGAGAGAGAATAGAGAGAGAGAAAGAAATAGAGAGAGAGAGAGGGAAAGAGAGGGAGGGGGGAGGGAGGGAGGGAGAGGAGAGAGAGAGAGAGAGAGAGAGAGAGAGAGAGAGAGAGAGAGAGAGAGGAGAGAGAAAAGAGAGAGAGAGAGAGAGAGAGAGAGAGAGAGAGAGAGAGAGAGAGAGAGAGAGAGAGAGAGAAGAGAGAGAGAAGAGAGACGAGAGAGAGAGAGAGAGAGAGAGATGAGAGAGAGAGAGGAGGGGAGAGAGGGAGAGAGGATAGAGAGAGAGAGAGAGAGGAGAAAAGAAGAGAGAGAAAGAAATAGAGAGAGAGAAAGAATAGAGAGAGAGAAGAGAGGAGAGAATAGAGAGAAGAGGAGAGGAGGAATAGGGAGAGTAAGAGAGAGAGGGGAGGGAGTAGGAGGGGGAGGGGGGAGAGGGAGGGGAGAGGAGAGAGGAGGAAGAGGGAGAAGAAGAGAGAGAGAGAGGAGAGAGAGAGGGAGAGAGAAGAGGACGAGAAAGAGAGAGAGATAGAGAGAGAGACAAGAGGAGAGAGGGGGGGAGGGAGGGAGAGAGAGAGAGAGAGAGAGAGAGGGAGGGGGAGGGAGGGAGAGAGAGAGGGGGAGGGAGGGAGGAGAGAGAGAAGGAGGGAGGGAGGGAGGGAGGGAGGGAGGGAGGGAGGGAGGGAGGGAGGGAGGGAGAGAGAGAGAGAGAGAGAGAGAGAGAGAGAGAGAGAGAAATAGAGAGAGAGAAAGAAATAGAGAGAGAGAAATAGAGAGAGAGAAAGAGAGAAATAGAGAGAGAGAGAAATAGAGAGAGAGAGAGAAATAGAGAGAGAAATAGAGAGAGAGAGAAATAGAGACAGAGAGAAATAGAGACAGACAGAGAGACGGACGGACGGACGGACGGACGGATGGACAGACAGACAGACAGACAGACGGACAGACAGACAGACAGACAGACAGACAGACAGACAGACAGACAGACAGACAGACAGACAGACAGACAGACAGACAGACAGACAGACAGACAGACAGACAGACAGACAGACAGACAGACAGACAGACAGATGTTTAGTCATCAGGCACAGAGGATGAAAACACGGACAGTCAGAAGGCAGAGAGGAAGAGATCACAAGTAGAAGACA
Source organism: Theodoxus fluviatilis (assembly GCA_034096865.1). Classification (NCBI taxonomy): domain Eukaryota; kingdom Metazoa; phylum Mollusca; class Gastropoda; order Cycloneritida; family Neritidae; genus Theodoxus; species Theodoxus fluviatilis. The sequence continues at coordinate 73,219 of JAWQFJ010013393.1, read as the reverse complement.
GGGACAACCAGCTTACCCGACGTGGAAGGGCTCCAGGTCCCTGACACCACCACCCTCCACACGGATGGCTGCATTGGAGAGGCTGATGTTGAGAGGGTTGTGGAAGCTGACGTAGCCAAACTGCTCTTCAGCCACCTTCACTTGGGAGGGCACCTGATACAAGCATCACTCTCAATCAACACTCATACAAGAACTTGGAAACTGTTCCATTTTCACGGTATGCACTTAGCACACGTCTTCCTTCACTATTCGGTTAATTTGACTGTTTTCTGTAAGTGTGTTGGTTAGGTCAAAGTAACCTGCATACAAACAATTTGAAAACGCAAATTTATCTTTTTTAGAAAGCCTAACACTACAGCAACCTATGTCAAAACAGCCGTTTAATGTTTGAAACACTGATATATGCTGTTGGATGTATGAGTATTGCATAAAACTATAGATTTGACTTTCCGGCCACTACGACAAAGCCGCCATTTCTCCGATTTATTCAATCTTGGGAGGGCACTGACGAAGTCTTCTAAAAGATCATGCACCCTAGTATATCCGCGGATAGCTTTGTGAGAAAATGTGTGGCTTTTGGTTAAAGCATTCTCCAATCTCTCTCTCTCTATCAGCCTGTCCACTTGCTTCAGTTTGCGACAGTTTGATCAGCAATGAGAATGATAACTGTCATCACCTTGTTGCTTTCTCATATTAGTTCCAGTTAACAGGTACATTATACGACACATTTTGAAATTTGCACGTCATGTTAGTTGTTCCTGCATTTTGATATTTATGTTAATCAATGCATATACACGAACAAAATTTATTCAATAATTCTCTAAGGAATCGAACCATTTACAACAGTTTTAATACGTGGGATAGGGGATATATCTGATCAACAAGCCAAAACGAGACATGTTTGTTTTCAAATTCATCTTTGCTCCATCTAAACATCTAAAATGTATTTAAAAATTAGAATACAGTTTGAAATTTGAGAGGATTCATACAAATTATTCAGCTAATACCAGATATCAGTTCCGCGGATTGTGCGGCTAAATGGACACCCATGTTCAGTTAGACAGGGATGTTTGTTTTATGCACAGACAGCGTGCAAGGCTGCTAACATGTTTGAGAAAATGGTGATAAAATTACTAAACAAATTCTGAGTAATTCCTCATAGAAAGCAGTACTGGACATTTTCGTACATTGGTCAAGTTCACCTATGTTCAGCATCTACTTGGCATCATACAAAGGGGCAACATTGCCACTTTAACTAGAATGGGTTTGATCATGCAATCGCATGCTTTTTAGTGGTCATGTTTTAGAAAATTTGAATTTGTTCTCCCCAAAAGTACAAATTCAAACTCATTTATATTGATACATTTGTACTTGGTGCAAACATACTTTTTGCAGAGGTTGCAATTATGGTTCATTAGTATTTTGATGATACATGTAAATGACATTACATAGTTTTTTTCTCATGCAAAGTCCCAGTTCTGCTGGATTTCTGTTAGAAGTGTGACCGGGTGAAGTGAAGCCCGAAGCCTTTACATGGACTCTCTCTCTCTCTCTCTCTCTCTCTCTCTCTCTCTCTCTCTCTCTCTCTCTCTCTCTCTCTCTCTCCTCTCCCTCTCTCCCTCTCTCCCTCCCCCCCTCCTCCCAGCTCCCCCCCCCCCCCCCCCCCCCCCCCCCGACATTGGTTCCCCTCTCTCCTCCGCCTATTATGTATCCTGCGTCTCAGATGCCCATGTTATTATGTTGTAAGACCAGCCTACTATGTAGCTTATCAATCCGGAAGGGTCGCAGAGCGGCCTTTCCTTATTGTTTGTTAATTGAACTTGACATGTGACCACGGACAGTTCCCTCCTGTCGTGCTTGCTCGCTATGCCTAAATTGTTAGATACAAGAGACAAATTTGATGCTTTCTCTAAATTAAGACATCTGAGTGCAATAGTGCAATCATTCGGTTGACTTTATTATGCCTATCGAGGTAACACTTGGTATGAATTATTTCGGTTAAGTATAAGGCAGCAATCAGCCTTTTTCTATCATTAAGAAAACACAAACTCTGGGACAGGCTGGGATCCCGATGGCTGATCCCAAGCCTGGCTCCCCTGAGGTCCGCGCATTTCCTTGATAAGGAGGGACTGTCGGCAGACCCGGAAGACGACCACCACCAGTCTCTTGGAAGACCACTGTCATCCAAGTATAATAAAGAAAACTCGACACGCCACGGGTTTGCCTCCTCCCTGTCTTGTACATCAACGGACCAGGAGCCTGCATCACCAACCAGGCACATTACCTTGGAAGTGATTACTGGTACAAAATTTCAGCGATGTTCGCTCAACCGAGACAAATTGATTGTCCTCTTCTTGACTAAGGAATGTTTCCCTAAGTTTGTAACTGTCGCTATTGACATGAGGTGCATGTCGGAAAGCAATGGAGGTTTGCTTTCAGATCTCTGACCAGCTATCACAATACCAGTCCTAGCTCATTTTTTATATGTTTGGAGCCGCATTCATTTTTTAATTTTCTGTATTTTTTCGTATTAATTTGATGTACGTGTGAAGCTGTAGGGCCAAAACTGACAAAGTTATGTCCATTTCAAGATGTGTGTCATGCGAATAAGTCTTGAGAAAATGGTTTCATAACCAAAATAAGACCCCAAATATGTTCAGCTTCATGCATTTAAACATATTTTTCAGGCAAATTATTCGAGGACATGAAAATATAGCGTCTCTGGTGTGTATTTCTGTAAAAGCATGTAGCCGACTCAGATGACCCCATCACCTATTTCTGCCAAATCGCCTTGCACGAGTACGAACTAGCTTCCTGCTGGCTAGTCACATTTGTCCTAGATGAAATTTCCAAGATGGAAATTTGAATAAAGTATTGTATTGTATTGTATTGTATTGTATTGTATTGCATTGCACTGCATTGTATTGTAGTGTATGATTAAGTTATTCTGATTCCTCTTTTCCATCTGTGCTACACACTCACCTTGAGAGTCAATCGGGGTTTGTCCAGGACCAGGTGCTTCCTGGACACGAAGAACTGGCCAGTGCTGTCCACGTGGAAGGAGGCCTGGAACAGCAGAGTTGCCTCCCCACCCAGCTTGCCCAGGTAGTCGTCCTCCTTCACCGCCAGCTTCGCCTCCACCTCTGCAGCACAAACAGCCTCAGTCTGAACCCAGGTCTTCCCTGTACCTGCCCCCAGGTCTTCCCTGTACCTGCCCCCTGTTGGCTGGGGGTGAAAATTCACCCACCGCGTCTCTCCAGCCGATTTGTGAGAGGTGACCAGAGGGAAATCGATACTTGCCGTGCCTTTACTCTATCCATTTCTCGTGAGTTTCGTGGTCAGTGGCTTTGGATAGCCTACAAATGCTGATGGGCCGTAAAACTTGAATCACCATCATTCCCCATACAAAAAGAGTCCCCCAGCCGGATTGTTTTCCTTGTTTTTCGGCCTACGAGCCAGCCAGTCAGCCAGCCTGCCTGCTTTCCTGCCTGCCTGCCTGCTTACCTGCCTGCCAGCCAGCCTGCCTGCTTACCTGCCTGTCTGCCTGCCTAAAAACGATTGTTCAGTGTGTTTGTTTGTGTCGCAGCTTGCTTATATAAATCAACAAATTCCTCTGTATGACAAAATTCATGTGTACATAGTTTTAGCCCGCGAAATAAATCAAACTAGCTGATGGTCATAGGAAAGAGGAAATGGAGAAATTTTAAGAAAAAATCAATCTAATCATCGTGTTAACACTGTCTCTGCCACGCTCCAAGCTGATAACTCGATGGAGGCAATTGGAAGGGCAATGCTGCCCATTTGCCAGGTAGACGCTTCCTACAAATTTGTTGTGCGTGTATGAGTAGAGGCAGGGTCTACGCATTGGAATACGCTCAGGCCGTTTTCCTCTATGTCTCTCCGAAAAGCCGCCACTACAAGCAGCCGTCGTGCCTCCAAGACTGAAGACGAGACGAGTGTGAGAGCGTATCAGACCCACTCACCTTGCTGAGGGGGTACGTCCAGCTTGTAGTTAATGGCAACCAGACGATGGCCACTGACGCCCGTGTAAAATGCCGCCATGGCTGCCATCTTGCCCTGCAAAAGCAGGGGGCGCCCTGAAGTGTTGCGCATTGTGACCTTCACCTCGAGGTCATCCCCTATGGTTGCATTCTGTGGGACGTGGAAAGTGAACTTGATGGACTGGTCTTGCTTGGCGGTGTAGATATCTTCGTGCTTGCGTGTGCCGAATCTGTGCACCGTCTCCACCACGCGACGCTCCTCATCAGAACCTGGATCAAACAGCGCTGTCTTGAATTCTGCTTAGGATGGATATATGTATGGATATGTGTATGGAGTTTTATGGCCTATCAGCCTTTGTAGGCTATGTAAGACCAGTTACCACGAAAATCACTGGAACAGTTAGTTCCAAGTAAGCACAATTCAAGTCAATGGAGAAGCAGGACAGGGAAAAGAGGGTGGGTTTGAAGGAGGAAAAAGAGGGAGATATGAAAGACTAAGAAGTAGCAGAAGCAGATGAGAACACAGAGATAGAGACAGAGGATGAGAAGGAGGAAGAAGAAGAGCAAGAGAAGGAAGGGCTGGAGAAGGAAGAGCAGGAGAAGGGGCAGGAGGGGGGACAGGAGAAGGAAGGGCAGGAGGAGGAAGGGCTGGAGAAGGGGGGGGACAGAAGAAGGAAGAGCAAGAGAAGGAACGGCAGGAGAAGGAAGGGGGACAGGAGAAGGAAGGGCAGGAGAAGGCAGGACAGGAGAAGGAAGGGCAGGAGAAAGAAGGACGAAAGGAGGGGGGACAGGAGAAGGAAGGGCAGGAAAAGGAAGGACAGGAGAAGGAAGGACAGGAAAAGAAAGGGCAGGAGAAGGAAGGGCAGGAGAAGGAAGGGCAGGAGAAGGAAGGACAGGAGAAGGAAGGACAGGAGAAGGAAGGACAGAAGAAGGAAGGGCATGAGAAGGAAGAGCAGGAGAAGGAAGGGCAGGAGAAGGAAGGGCAGGAGAAGGAAGGACAGGAGAAGGAAGGGCAGGAGAAGGAAGGACAGGAGAAGGGCGAACACGAGAATGAAGAGCAGGAGAATGAAGAGCAGGCAGGAGAAGGAAGGACAGGAGAAGGAAGGACAGGAGAAGGAAGGGCAGGAGGAGGGGGACAGGAGAAGGAAGGGCAGGAGAAGGAAGGGCAGGAGAAGGAAGGACAGAAGGAGGGGAGACAGGAGAAGGAAGGGCAGGAGAAGGAAGGGCAGGAGAAGAAAGGACAGGAGAAGGAAGGGCAGGAGAAGGAAGGGCAGGAGAAGGGCGAACACGAGAATGAAGAGCAGGAGAAGGAAGGGCAGGAGAAGGAAGGGCAGGAGAAGGAAGGGCAGGAGAAGGAAGGGCAGAAGAAGGAAGGACAGGAGAAGGAAGGACAGGAGAAGGAAGGGCAGGAGAAGGAAGGACAGGAGAAGGAAGGGCAGAAGAAGGAAGGACAGGAGAAGGAAGGGCAGGAGAAGGGGTAACAGGAGAAGGAAGGGCAGGAGAAGGAAGGGCAGGAGAAGGAAGCGCAGGAGAAGGAAGGGCAGGAGAAGGAAGGGCAGGAGAAGGAAGGGCGAACAGGAGAAGGAAGGGCAGGAGAAGGAAGGGCAGGAGAAGGAAGGGCGAACAGGAGAAGGAAGGGCAGGAGAAGGAAGCACAGGAGAAGGAAGGGCAGGAGAAGGAAGAGCAGGAGAAGGAAGGGCAGGAGAAGGAAGGACAGGAGAAGGAAGGGCAGGAGAAGGAAGGGCAGGAGAAGGAAGGGCAGGAGAAGGAAGGACAGGAGAAGGAAGGGCAGGAGAAGGAAGGGCGAACAGGAGAAGGGAGGGCAGGAGAAGGAAGGGCAAGAGAAGGAAGGGCAGGAGAAGGAAGGGCAGGAGAAGGAAGCGCAGGAGAAGGAAGGGCAGGAGAAGGAAGGGCAGGAGAAGGAAGGGCAGGAGAAGGAAGGGCAGGAGAAGGAAGGGCAGGAGAAGGAAGGGCAGGAGAAGGAAGGGCAGGAGAAGGAAGGGCAGGAGAAGGAAGGACAGGAGAAGGAAGGACAGGAGAAGGAAGGGCAGGAGAAGGAAGGGCAGGAGAAGGAAGGGCAAACAGGAGAAGGAAGGGCAGGAAAAGGAAGGACAGGAGAAGGAAGGGCGAACAGGAGAAGGAAGGGCAGGAGAAGGAAGAACAGGAGAAGGAAGCGCAGGAGAAGGAAGGGCAGGAGAAGGAAGAGCAGGAGAAGGAAGGACAGGAGAAGGAAGGGCAGGAGAAGGAAGGACAGGAGAAGGAAGGGCAGGAGAAGGAAGGGCAGGAGAAGGAAGGGCAGGAGAAGGAAGAGCAGGAGAAGGAAGGGCAGGAGGGCAGGAGAAGGAAGGACAGGAGAAGGAAGGACAGGAGAAGGAAGGGCAGGAGAAGGAAGGACAGGAGAAGGAAGAGCAGGAGAAGGAAGAGCAGGAGAAGGAAGGGCAGGAGAAGGAAGGGCAGGAGAAGGAAGGGCAGGAGAAGGAAGGGCGAACAGGAGAAGGAAGGGCAGGAGAAGGAAGGGCAGGAGAAGGAAGGGCAGGAGGATGGGGGACAGGAGAAGGAAGGGCAGGAGGATGGGGAACAGGAGAAGGAAGGGCAGGAGAAGGAAGGGCAGGAGAAGGAAGGGCAGGAGGATGGGGAACAGGAGAAGGAAGGGCAGGAGAAGGAAGGGCAGGAGAAGGGGTAACAGGAGAAGGAAGGGCAGGAGAAGGAAGGGCAGGAGAAGGAAGGGCAGGAGAAGGAAGGGCAGGAGAAGGGGTAACAGGAGAAGGAAGGGCAGAAGGAGGGGGGACAGGAGAAGGAAGGGCAGGAGAAGGAAGGGCGAACAGGAGAAGGAAGGGCGAACAGGAGAAGGAAGGGCAGGAGAAGGAAGGGCAGGAGAAGGAAGGGCAGGAGAAGGAAGGGCGAACAGGAGAAGGAAGGGCAGGAGAAGGAAGGGCAGGAGGATGGGGGACAGGAGAAGGAAGGGCAGGAGGAGGGGGGACAGGAGAAGGAAGGGTAGGAGGAGGGGGGACAGGAGGAGGGGGGACAGGAGAAGGAAGGGCAGGAGAAGGAAGGGCAGGAGGAGGGGGGACAGGAGAAGGAAGGGCAGGAGGAGGGGAGACAGGAGAAGGATGGGCAGGAGAAGGAAGGGCAGGAGGAGGAAGGGCAGGAGGAGGGGGGACAGGAAAAGGAAGGGCAGGAGAAGGAAGGGCAGGAGAAGGAAGGGCAGGAGGAGGGGGGGACAGGAGGAAGAGCAAGAGCGGACTATGAATAGCAACAGGGGGAAGGTCGGAACCAGAAAGAAATACATGAGCGGGAGAAAGGTTAGGAGAGGTACATGCCTATGTACATTTGTAATTGTCGCGTGATGCGCGACGAAAGTGGGATTAAATATTGTTAGGTGATGTAATTGGATTGTCAGAGTGTAGTCATATTCTGTATGATGCGGTCAAACGGCTGTTTGGCACATTGCGACAGACCTTTGAGTGACAGGGGGGTGTGACGTCACTCGAAGAGGGTCGGGGTGCCACGTGCAGGGGGTATATCGGAATGCCCCGGGGGCCTCACTTATGTTAACACGGTTTCATAGCCCGCGAACTTTGTTAAGTGATGATTGGAGAAAACTCTAGAGGCGGGAAAATTCTCATTACCGATTGGCGGTTAATCACGTGGGAGAAGCGACGCCAGAGTTTTGATAGCGTTGATCTGGGCAGATCATATCCATCGTTTGGATGGGACGGTAGCGGGGCGAAAGCTCCGCTGACCATGAAGCCACAATGGGTGGCGGGTTGAGGCGGTTGGCCTTACTAGGAATTTCTCTGTGTCAACTCATGCTGGGAGTTGGACACGTGAGAATGGGAGAAGAGTCTTCCAGTGACTAGGACGAAGTTCTGTGGACCAAACCACGGCCTGACGACTGAGGTGATTATTGCTGTCTCGCCATATTGCTTTTGCCGCGTGGGGTGTTTGACCGTTTGATTTGGGCGGGAAATAGGTCATCCGTTTGGGCATGGGCGATTCGTACCTCTAAGTCTGAAGTAAATCTATGGGAAATGACGGGGATGAGTAACTGTCTCCATGTGGAAATGATTTACCAATTTATTTCATGAGTAGTAAAGCGTTAATTCAAACTTTCTTGCTGGGAATGAGTAAGCAGTTCAACTGGGGCATCTAGGCTAGACGCGCCGCTAAAACGTTGAATCTCGCTTGAGTAAATTCAAAGGGGGAAAGGGTAGTCACTCATTGGAGCAAAACGGTTGTGTGTTTCAGGCTGCTTGGCTGTTTGGCTGCTTGTGTTCTTGGCCGCTCAGCCGCTGGGCTGCTTTGCTGCTTGTCTGGTTATCTACTGGTCTACCGGTCTACCTACCTACTCGTACCTTCGTTCCTACGTAATCCTACGGGTGCTGCAACTGCTACTGGTGAAGCTCTGCAGTATCGTCACGTCGAGTCCGCACAGGTGGATCTCGAGGTACGCCGTCGTCTCTGAGGGAAGCTGCGCCGACAGAGGTCCAGGTGCGAGGCTGAGAGCAACGCTGGAAGCTCATGGGAGCGCTTCATCTGACTGTATTGGTTCCTACGGTCGTGCAAGTATAAATCTTTGTTAGTAGCTTGGTGGCTACGATTTTGTTAGGACTGGTCTGGAACTGATGGTTATAGGTCTAACGAAATACACCTTGGGTTAGGTGTGAAGTCCGCACGGGCGGCCTGATCATTAGAGGGAGATTGATCAGAGGCAGAGAGGTGGAAAGTGCTAGCGTATACATTTGCTCGGGCAGTGTAGAAGCGCAGCTGTTTGTTGCAGGTGTGACATGCAATGGGGAGAGTGTGATTCATGACTTGGTTCTCTCGATAGGATGACATTTATCACACTGGCTCAGATAACTGTGGGGGTATCTGCCGAGGTTTAGAATTGACTTTCTGAACTTGAACTGACTTTGGGAGACAAGCTAGGTGCTTGCAGGTCAGTGTTAATCTCACGACGGGACAAGAGGGGAGGGACCTAAATTGTAGAGGGGCCTACTTGTCTGTGGCGACACCAGAGACGCTGGGCGTGCGTCTGTCTATGAGAGTATTACCAGGGACTTCCAGGAGAGACTGTGTTTTATCTCCAGTGAATTGTTCAAGTGTGGGTTGGAACAATTTCTTCTTTTCAGGGGACTGAAAGTGTGGAAGAGGGTAAGGGTCGCTTTGGGATTTCTGTGAGATTGGTTGTGTTTATCGCCTGTATAGTTCTGATAGCGTGCACTGGGGAAAGTCACGCGGAGATTGGAATGTTCTGGACCGGGAGAGTGTCCGGGCGACAGAAAGGGTAAGCGTGTTCCTTTTCTTTTATTTCCTCGCTTGTTGTTAGCGCCGACATTGGTGGTTATTCGTGTGAGTGGTTTCATGTGAGTTTGTCGGGCGAGGATTGGCTGGCGCGAACGAGTAGTTGCGTGTGGAGTGGAGTCTGGTTTGTTTATCTTTCACCGCTCAGGTTTGGGCGGAAGTGTGTCACTGCTAGAGGGGGAAAGGGGGAGGAGCTAGAGAGAGGGAAGAGGTTTCCCTATTACCACGGGATGACGCGTGTGTCTACCTGTGGGTATTTTGATTCCAGGGTTGTGGTTGGAATCGCTTGGCTCTTGTGAGAGCATTCTTTTCTCGTTGTCAATGTTATTGTTGAATAAACTTTAATTTGTTTATTTATTCCCCGATTCAGTGGTCTTTTATTCGCATGTTGTTTGGCATACTTGCCGTTGTGGTGTCCCCCCAAGGAGTGGTGGTTTAGTTTAGCTTGTAAACTACTTTGTTTATCGCGGGTTACCTTTCTCCTAGACGATTACATCGTTCTTTGAGAAGGGACCTCCAACTATCCAAGTTCAAGATAAGCAAAAACGCGACAGTAATGGCACGATGAAATGTCTATAAGACCAGGAGAAACAACTCCTCACGGATTCTAAAGTAAGGGGAGGCCTTAATATCATTACCTTTTCGTGCCTGTACAACCAAGCACTGATGTCTAAGTATGCAGAGACCTGTGTCCTTACCCTCTTTATACTTGTACAAGCAAGCACTGGTGTCTAAGTATGCAGAGACCTGTGTCCTTACCCTCTTTATACTTGTACAGATGTGTCACGTCCTCACGCTCCTGACTGCCCACGGCCTTGGTGCTGATGTACCTGCCCACTGCGTGAGGGAAAATATCCAGCACTTTCATGGCACGACTGGAGTCCACCTGCAAAGCCATCCATGCCCAGCGATCAGTGACGTCTGTACCACCGTGTGGCCAGCTAAGAGGCAAGACCTTTCGGTTTTTTCCCCTAATAAAAAGTGGTGAAGATGAATAAAAGCAGACGACAATTCCTCACAGTTAAAAAAAGGGATTACACTAGCAATTAGGGTGATTTTGGCCACCTTGGTCAGCAAGATTCAATGAACTTTAAGATTTAGATTATTACTTTGTGCTTTCATTAAACATGAGGCACACACCCCACCCCACCCCCAATAATGTTCTAAAGCGGTATTGCTTTTCCCTAATTTTCTAAGTGACGTTACGCTTCAAACTGCATTGCTGTTCTGATCATAAAACACTGCTGCTGAAAACAGATTTAAATGAGCTATAAAGCTAGTACTTTTTACAGAATACTATTCAGACTCGGACCATATTTCTTCTTTATTTGCTAGGTTTTTTTCATGTTTTCCCATTTCCAGTCCCCGCCGTCTCTGAGGGGTCAGTGTCACAATCTCTGCCATTCCCTGTTTTGCCTTCTCCGCCCTTCGCAATTAAATGGAGGGGTAAGTGTTCCATCGAAAGAGTTAGCTTCCGGTCTTTGTCTTAGTTCGCCGGAAGTAGACTCTTCCATTTTGACTGCCACATGTATTTGCCCACCCCTGTCCATTCCTATAAAAGGGTTTCCGTGCATGCTGATGGACAGACCTATCTGGGTTAGAGGACAGACCCGCTTCCATCTGGGTTAGAGGGCAGACCTGCTTCTATCTGGGTTAGAGGACAGACCCGCTTCTATCTGGGTTAGAGGACAGACCCGCTTCCATCTGTGTTAGAGGACAGACCCGCTTCCATCTGGGTTAGAGGACAGACCCGCTTCTATCTGGGTTAGAGGACAGACCCGCTTCCATCTGGGTTAGAGGGCAGACCTGCTTCTATCTGGGTTAGAGGACAGACCCGCTTCTATCTGGGTTAGAGGACAGACCCGCTTCCATCTGTGTTAGAGGACAGACCCGCTATTATCTGGGTTAGAGGGCAGACCCGCTTCCATCTGGGTTAGAGGACAGACCCGCTTCCATCTGGGTTAGAGGACAGACCCGCTTCTATCTGGGTTAGAGGAAAGACCCGCTTCTATCTGGGTTAGAGAACAGACCCGCTTCCATCTGGGTTAGAGGGCAGACCCGCTTCTATCTGGGTTAGAGGACAGACCCGCTTCTATCTGGGTTAGAGGGCAGAGCCGCTTCTATATGGGTTAGAGGGCAGACCCGCTTCCATCTGGGTTAGAGGACAGACCCGCTTCTATCTGGGTTAGAGGACAGACCCGCTTCTATCTGTGTTAGAGGGCAGACCCGCTTCCATCTGGGTTAGAGGGCAGACCCGCTTCCATCTGGGTTAGAGGACAGACCCGCTTCTATCTGTGTTAGAGGGCAGACACGCTTCCATCTGGGTTAGAGGGCAGACCCGCTTCCATCTGGGTTAGAGGACAGACCCGCTTCTATCTGGGTTAGAGGACAGACCCGCTATTATCTGGGTTAGAGGACAGACCCCCTTCTATCTGGGTTAGAGGACAGACCCGCTATTTTCTGGGTTAGAGGGCAGACCCGCTTCTATCTGGGTTAGAGGACAGACCCGCTTCCATCTGGGTTAGAGGACAGACCCACTTCTATCTGGGTAAGAGGACAGACCCGCTTCTATCTGGGTTAGAGGGCAGACCCATCTGGGTTAGAGGACAGACCCGCTTTGGTCTGGGTTAGAGGACAGACCCGCTATTATCTGGGTTAGAGGACAGACCCGCTTCTATCTGGGTTAGAGGGCAGACCCGCTTCTATCTGTGTTAGAGGGCAGACCCGCTATTATCTGGGTTAGAGGACAGACCCGCTTCTATCTGGGTTAGAGGACAGACCCGTTTCTATCTGGGTTAGAGGACAGACCCGCTTCTATCTGGGTTAGAGGACAGACCCGCTTCCATCTGGGTTAGAGGACAGACCCGCTTCCATCTGGGTTAGAGGGCAGACCCGCTTCCATCTGGGTTAGAGGACAGACCCGCTTCCATCTGGGTTAGAGGGCAGACCCGCTTCCATCTGGGTTAGAGGACAGACCCGCTTCTATCTGGGTTAGAGGACAGACCCGCTTCTATCTGGGTTAGAGGACAGACCCGCTATTATCTGGGTTAGAGGACAGACCCGCTTCTGTCTGGGTTAGAGGGCAGACCCGCTTCCATCTGGGTAAGAGGGCAGACCCGCTTCCATCTGGGTTAGAGGGCAGACCCGCTTCCATCTGGGTTAGAGGACAGACCCGCTTCCATCTAGGTTAGAGGACAGACCCGCTTCTATCTGTGTTAGAGGACAGACCCGCTTCAATCTGGGTTAGAGGACAGACCCGCTTCTATCTGGGTTAGAGGACAGACCCGCTTCTATCTGTGTTAGAGGGCAGACCCGCTTTTATCTGGGTTAGAGGACAGACCCGCTTCCATCTGGGTTAGAGGACAGACCCGCTTCTATCTGGGATAGAGGACAGACCCGCTTCCATCTGTGTTAGAGGGCAGACCCGCTTTCATCTGGGTTAGAGGACAGACCCGCTTCCATCTGGGTTAGAGGACAGACCCGCTTTCATCTGGGTTAGAGGACAGACCCGCTTCCATCTGGGTTAGAGGGCAGACCCGCTTTTATCTGGGTTAGAGGGCAGACCCGCTTCTATCTGGGTTAGAGGACAGACCCGCTTCTATCTGGGTTAGAGGACAGACCCGCTTCTATCTGTGTTAGAGGGCAGACCCGCTTTTATCTGGGTTAGAGGACAGACCCGCTTCCATCTGGGTTAGAGGACAGACCCGCTTCCATCTGGGTTAGAGGGCAGACCCGCTTCTATCTGGGTTAGAGGGCAGACCCGCTTTTATCTGGGTTAGAGGACAGACCCGCTTCCATCTGGGTTAGAGGACAGACCCGCTTCTATCTGGGATAGAGGACAGACCCGCTTCCATCTGGGTTAGAGGACAGACCCGCTTCCATCTGGGTTAGAGGACAGACCCGCTTCTATCTGGGTTAGAGGACAGACCCGCTTCCATCTGGGTTAGAGGACAGACCCGCTTCTATCTGGGTTAGAGGACAGACCCGCTTCTATCTGTGTTAGAGGGCAGACCCGCTTTTATCTGGGTTAGAGGACAGACCCGCTTCCATCTGGGTTAGAGGACATACCCGCTTCTATCTGGGTTAGAGGACAGACCCGCTTCCATCTGGGTTAGAAGACAGACCCGCTTCCATCTGGGTTACAGGACAGACCCGCTTCCATCTGGGTTAGAGGGCAGACCCACTTCCATCTGGGTAAGAGGACAGACCCGCTTCCATCTGGGTTAGAGGAAAGACCCGCTTCTATCTGGGATAGAGGACAGACCCGCTTCCATCTGGGTTAGAGGACAGACCCGCTTCTATCTGGGTTAGAGGACAGACCCGCTTCCATCTGGGTTAGAGGGCAGACCCGCTATTATCTGGGTTAGAAGACAGACCCGCTTTCATCTGGGTTAGAGGACAGACCCGCTTCCATCTGTGTTAGAGGGCAGACCCGCTTCCATCTGGGTTAGAGGGCAGACCCGCTTCCATCTGTGTTAGAGGGCAGACCCGCTTTTATCTGTGTTAGAGGACAGACCCGCTTCTATCTGGGTTAGAGGACAGACCCGCTTCCATCTGGGTTAGAGGACAGACCCGCTTCCATCTGTGTTAGAGGGCAGACCCGCTTTTATCTGGGTTAGAGGACAGACCCGCTTCTATCTGGGTTAGAGGACAGACCCGCTTCCATCTGGGTTAGAGGGCAGACCCGCTATTATCTGGGTTAGAGGGCAGACCCGCTTCCATCTGTGTTAGAGGACAGACCCGCTATTTTCTGGGTTAGAGGGCAGACCCGCTTCCATCTGGGTTAGAGGACAGACCCGCTTCCATCTGGGTTAGAGGACAGACCCGCTTCCATCTGGGTTAGAGGACAGACCCGCTTCCATCTGGGTTAGAGGGCAGACCCGCTATTATCTGGGTTAGAGGGCAGACCCGCTTCCATCTGTGTTAGAGGACTGACCCGCTTCTATCTGGGTTAGAGGACAGACCCACTTCCATCTGGGTTAGAGGACAGACCCGCTATTATCTGGGTTAGAGGACAGACCCGCTTCCATCTGGGTTAGAGGACAGACCCGCTTCCATCTGGGTTAGAGAACATACTCGCTTCCATCTGGGTTAGAGGACAGACCCGCTTCTATCTGGGATAGAGGGCAGACCCTCTTCCATCTGGGTTAGATGACAGACCCGCTATTATCTGGGTTAGAGGACAAACCGGCTTCTATCTGGGTTAGAGGACAGACCCGCTTCTATCTGGGTTAGAGGACAGACCCGCTTCCATCTGGGTTAGAGGACAGACTCGCTTCCATCTGGGTTAGAGGACAGACCCGCTTCTATCTGGGTTAGAGGACAGACCCATCTGGGTTAGAGGACAGACCCGCTTCTATCTGGGTTAGAGGACAGACCCGCTTCTATCTGGGTTAGAGGACAGACCCGCTTCTATCTGGGTTAGAGGACAGACCCGCTTCTATCTGGGTTAGAGGGCAGACCCGCTTCTATCTGGGTTAGAGGACAGACCCGCTTCCATCTGGGTTAGAGGGCAGACCCGCTTCTATCTGTGCTTGGCCACAACGGTTGCAGTCCTGTGCCAGTGAAGTCTTGAATAAGATGCTGAACCCGTCCCAACTCGCTCCCCATCATTCTTCCTGCCCGTACCTGCCCGTACCTACCCATCCCATCACATTATATAGAATACTGATCCATGGCATTTTTTAGCAGTGTCTGAAGATTTGAGTCAGAGTGCAGTTAATAAGATGGTAAAATGCATTTTTATGAGATTCGTACATTGATAGTTTTCTTTTTAATGACCGGAAATATCTTCATTTCACTGAGCTCTCACAGGTTTGTCAAATTGTTGATTTTCTAGAAATCTCGTATAGATGTGCACCAAATCATCAATGCAAAAACGGTTGTCACCATCTTGAAGAGTTTGAACCTGTCTTTTATAAATGCTATATTACTCAGAACTGATCGAGGCACGTTGCAACTCAGTTTGCAGTGCGGGGTCGCCAGTACCCAAGCGTCAACACGCTTGACACATTAGCCCTTGCTCACTATAGATCCCAAGACCAGTTCTTCTCCGGGACCTGACAACAAGCACAGAAGTACCAGCACCACATCCTTTCCATTTGGATGGATGGATGGATGGAAGGATGGATGGATGGATGGATGGAAGGATGGATGGATGGATGGATGGATGGATGGATGGATGGATGGATGGATGGATGGATGGATGGATGGATGGATGGATGGATGGATGGATGGATGGATGGATGGATGGATGGAGTTTAAGGGTCTATCATCTTCCATGGGGAGGATTTCAACCTGATGTTGGCATAGATCGTATCAAGAGTTGGTCGCACTACTGTGTGCTTTAACTCCCCTCTCAGGTACCCGCGGTTTTATCCTGGGTAGTGAAAAGCAATACTGTCCAAGATGCAACTCTAGAATCCATGCTGCTCCGATGTCTGCACAAGAGGTAATTCCACACGTTCCACACTGACGCTCTCAGCGAGTGCCATTGAGGCAACCAATCGCGGCTCGCAATAGTGGAGCAAAAGCATCAGTGGTGCTCTGCCATTGGGAGAGATTAGTGTGGTGTGGACAGCCTCAGTGTGCAATGTGGGGAGTCGCCTCGAGGACGTCGAACTTCTCAGCTCAGGCGAGGAGGGAGGCGCGACTCACCAGCCAGTGCACCCTGTCGCCGTTGACCTCGGCAAAGATGAAGCCCGTGTCGTGGTTCAGGTACACATGACCTTCTTTGACTGCGTGCAGCGAGGCAGGCCCACAGCGCATCACGCCTGCACACAGAGGAAAGAGGCCCTGCACAATCCTGGCATGACTGACTACATTTCATGGAAAGAGCCTCATCCATTTCTAAGCTACTTCACTGAATGTACAATGCACACGCCTGCACACGCCTACACACGCGAGCACGTACCACCCACCCAACCACTCCTAGGCAGAGTACACTCCCCTGGCTCGTCTCTGTTGACCGTAAAAGTTGCATTCGCAAGGGAAGTACTAGAAGAGAGATGGTTTGATTTGGGGCTGAGAATAGCAAAAGTCTTTACAAAAGAACTAGCAGGAAAAGCATGTATTTGTCAAGAAAGTACATGCTTCGCTGGGGGGAAGGGGGGGAGGGGGGGGGGGGGGGAGAACAAACAGCCTCAAAACAAAACAATAAACAGACGATTTTCGGATTAGTTTGCTTGCTTCGTCTTAAATTACAAATAATGTGCATTCCACAAACACACAAACGAATGTTTAGCACGTTTCCTCAGGCTGTCAGTCCAGTGGGGGGAAAAACACCACCACCACAACAACAACAGCTAAATAGAGATGACTCAAGATGCAAACACGTCATAAAGCATTCACTTTCGTTATTTACAAAAACATGGTTCTCTTCTAACAAGTTCGTCGAATATGTGTCAGTTATTCAGGAGGTTCGTTAAAGGAGATATGTTACTTTCCATGATTCATTTTCAAGCTAATGACCCTTTGCGCTCTCTCTCTCTCTCTCTCTCTCTCTCTCTCTCTCTCTCTCTCTCTCTCTCTCTCTCTCTCTCTCTCTCTCTCTCTCTCTCTCTCACACACACACACACACACTCAGCGGTTTGCGCTCGCGCCGGTAGGACGTCTTTCCCTCGCTCCGGCCAGTTTACAGTATTGCGTAAGTTAGCATCATGCCAGTCGCTGGACTTCCAGCTGCCCTGGAGGCACTGCTGACATCCCTGCTAGCAACGGAGGAACCCTCTAGTTGGAAAGTAGGCGGTGAGCCTGGAAACGTCGTTGTTGTGTTGAGGTTCAGGCAGCACGACGGTCAGCCATTACTCACGAGTGAACGGCGCGGATTTTGGAGAAGGAAACCACCAGCACAGAGACGTAGGGACCAACACCGAGCAGAAAAACATCGTCAGAAGGGTGAGCAGAACCATGCTAATGCTTTGTCGATTCAAAATCAATCTGAATTCAATGTCGTAAAAACTGTTACCGACCCTGTCCCTGCACGAAATCCTCGCTCCCATGTGCCGGCGGAATGCGTCACCGTGTCATCCGTGACCTCTGACCCCTCGAACTCTGTCAACCACCATGAGGAAAAAGCTGCCTCAGTTCCGAACAAGGAACCACTTGCCACAGAAATGCCAACACTTCAAAATGACCCTCACGGTGCTGCAAAACCACCTCGTAGCAATGAAGCAACAGTGGAAGACTTTCAAAACGTGATGAGCAAGATTTCTGAGGGCATTTCACGTGCCTTGCGGGAGCAAATGAGTGCACTGGGAAGTGGAGTTGCCGAGGCTTGTCACCCTTGTGCTGTGTCAGATCTAACTCCGCCTCTACCGTCGACCTCTGCCTTTCGTCCGAGGGATCGTGGAGCGACCCACTACAAGACCTGCCTTTCGTCCCCGACAGGAGCTCCAAGGCTGACCCAATCTACGCTTCGTCTGCGATCAGCTGTTCGCCAGCGTGACAGGGATGCTGCCAGCGAGAGAACCCAGAAACGAGCAGGACGCCGCCGACGCGACAACAGCCCACACGGGCTGCACGGAGAACGTGAACTTTCTCATTGATAGAGACTATTCACCCGTGCGCGCTTCCTAAACTGGTTGCCAGTTTTTGATGTACTTCTTGTACATACTTGTGCTCTGTTCGCGTTTTTCTCGCCCATGTAATAGGCCGGTGGCCTACACATTAAACTTGTTCAGTTCAGTTCAGTTCAGTTCTCTCACTCTCTCTCTCTCTCTCTCTCTCTCTCTCTCTCTCTCTCTCTCTCTCTCTCTCTCTCTCTCTCTCTCTCTCTCTCTCACTCACTTGGCTGCTCGCGCTCGAGTCGATAGGACGTGTGTGCTGCAGCTCTGCCCTGCTCACGTTAGTTTACCACTGCCACCACCACAATGCCAGTCGCTGGACTACCAGTTACTCTGGAAACGTTGCTGACATCCTTGTTGGCGACGAGTGAACCTTCCTCTTGGAAAGTGACAGGCGAGCGTGGGACCACCGTGGTTGTGCTACGCTTTCGAGAGGACGACGGCCGGCCATTACCAGCGCGCGACGACCAGAGAGGTTTTTGGAAGCGGAAGACTCCGGCACAGCGGCGACGCGACCAACAACGAGCCGATCACTACAGAGCAAAGGGTGAGCAGAGAGCGGTTGTCACTTTATTCCGCGAATATTCCAATGAAAATGTTGCGACATCCATTGTATGTGATACTGCGTCTGAGCAAAACTCACGAGTCACTGCAGAGACGGATCATGTAGCCTCCTCTTCAGTGACCTTTGACCCGCCAAGTGCACCGTTTTGCTCTGAGACGGAGCCTGCCGCATCGCCAGTCATCACTACCATTCACGAGCCTCCCTCTGTAACAACGCAACCTTCCATTCCTGTCCATCATCCCGACTTGTCACCACCTTCAGCAAGCAAAGAGGTTCCCCGTGGGGAGATGCAAGCTGCCCTCCAACGCGGCATGGACGAGATGGGGGAGACTATGACTCGCGGGATGGAAAAGATGGAGAGAGCAGTGCGGGAGGGAGTGGCCGGGGTGTGTAGTGCCATGGGTGTCAGCGGTGGCGATCAAGTTGATCGCAATGGGTCTTCGCCTGCTCTCCCACCTATGTCTACTGATCGACCCTCTGACTTCGACCAAATTTTCAGGAGGATCCGGTCGCAGTCATCGTCGGGGGCTGACACCACGACTCCAGCTCCATGTGCTTCAGACTCGCCTGCTTACACACGGGACATGTTTGTCAAC
This sequence comes from Theodoxus fluviatilis, assembly GCA_034096865.1. Taxonomy (NCBI): domain Eukaryota; kingdom Metazoa; phylum Mollusca; class Gastropoda; order Cycloneritida; family Neritidae; genus Theodoxus; species Theodoxus fluviatilis. The sequence goes on along the minus strand of JAWQFJ010013393.1, from coordinate 54,189 downwards.
AAAGGCAGAACCGAGATGCGCCGGGCGCCGCCGACACGTCAGCTCCCCACACGGTCTGCACGAAAAAAATGATTCTGTTGATGACGGATACCGCTCTCTTTCGTGCAGATCGTATACATCGTGCTTGCCACAACTGGGTGCCAGCTTTCATGACTGTACAAAGCCGTTGTTCGCGTTAGACACGATTTGTTCGTGTTCCAGTGTAATGGGCCGGTGGCCAGGACATTTGATAAATTCGTTCGTTCGTTCGATCTGCAGATAGACTTTTCGCGTTCGTCTACGCGCCGCGCCCGACCTCCCATTACTGGTGACCAGTACTGATGAAATGTACATTATGTTGCGTGCCAAACGCGTTCACTACCATTTTGTAATGGGCCAGACTGGCCTATACAATAAACTTTCAGTTCAGTTCAGTTCTCTCTCTCTCTCTCTCTGCACGCGTGCGTGTGTGTACATGTTTCTGTGTACATGTGGGTGGGTGTGAAAAGTGATGCCTGTGATTGCACGGTACACACGGTCGGCTACCAACTCCGAGAAGAAAAATACAAAATACACGCTCTACAACCTGTCGACAAACAATTTAGACATCTCTGCGAAACGGGACAAGTACTGAATGGAAATGAACACTAACCACATGCTGAACATATCTAGTAGTGCAGTCATGACTTCCGTCGTAATTGTGACGGGAGAAGTATCCAAACAAGGTGGGACTTCAAACTGTAATCCAGTTGACAGGTTCATTTCCCTTCTTTCCTGAGGGGGAAACGAAGCACTTATGACACTTGATGACTTTCTTCATACTCCTTGAGAACATTCGGCATTCTGGTGGAAACGGAAACGAGCAATGTGGAGACTTTGTAAAGTGAGACGAAATTTGTCTTAAATCGGCTGCACACACACACACTCATACACATACAAGCACATGCACGCACGCGTATGCATGCACACACGGACACACACAGACACGCACACACACACATACGTACACCACAGACTTTGTGAGTTGGAAGTAAATATAGACCCAGCACGTGTCCCTACACTATTCCTACCAGGCCAAACACTGGGGGAAGGAAGATTGTGCTTGCTCCTGTTCCAACAGCACCAGCGATTTGGTAGTCAATGGCCTTGTATAGCCCACAAAGACTGGTAGACCGTAATGCCGCATCCCTCCCTCCCTCCCTCCCTCCCTCCCTCCCTCCCTCCCTCCCTCCCTCCCTCGATCCCTCCCTCCCTCCCTCCCTCCCTCCATCCATCCATCCATCCATCCATCCATCCCTCCTTCCATATCCATCCCTCCATCCATCCCACCCTTCATCCCTCCCTCCATCCCTCTCTCCCTCCATCCCTCCCTCCCTCCCTTCATCCCTCCCTCCATCCCTTCATCCCTCCCTCCATCCCTTCATCCCTCCCTCCATCCCTTCATCCCTCCATCCCTTCATCCCTCCCTCCCTCCCTCCATCCCTCCCTCCCTTTCTCTCCCTCCATCCCTTCATCCCTCCCTCCATCCCTTCATCCCTCTCTCCATCCCTTCCATCCCTCCCTCTTTCTCTTCATCCCTCCTTCCATCCCTTCATTTATCTTCTCTCCCTCCCTCCCTTCATCCCCCCCTCCATCCCTCCCTCCATTCTTTCATCTTCTTCTCTTCCTCCCATTATACATGCCTACATCCATCCATCCCTTCATTTATCTCTCCATTTCCTTATTCTTTCAGCCCTCTCTCCCTCTTTATGGACCTGCATCGATCGGTCCCTCTCTTTTTGTCCCGGCCCCCCCCCCCCCCCCCTGCATACCTCCATTCACCCATCCCTTCATCCCTCCCTCCATCCCTTCATCTCTCCCTTTCTCTATACATACCTCCATCCATCTATCCCTCCCTCCCTTCCTCCCTGCAACGCTCAGTTCTAACACCACATGGAAATGGCATCCCCGCCTTGCACGGAAAACATGTGGGTCTTATTTCGAACTGAATCCTTATCTCCGCTGACAGCGTGTCCCCGGTGATAACCGAAGGAAGTGAAGGAAGTGAGAGGCAAGGCGGGAAGGGGAGAAGGGAGGGAGACGCTGAGGAGGGGGTGGGGGATGCAGGGTGGGTTGGGGTGAGTAGGGTGTCAGGGTCGGGGAAAGAAGGGGGAGCAGAAATGCAAAGGACAGAGTGTTGGCAAAGAGCCTATATACACTAAGATCGCGCACTCGAGCGATTTTCCTTTACGCGAAGCGAGGTCAGAATTTAGGCTGAAATGGTCGTTGTCACATACATTCGGGGACAGAGAACTCGGAGTACTCTGTCCCCGGGACAGAGTACTCGGAGTACTCTGTCCACGGGGACAGAGTACTCGGTCTTTGAAATCTCGGCATTTGAACGAGAACGAGACTGCCAACAACCGGCAGTTTACCTATCAAAATGGCGGTCGACGTTCGAATGGGACAAGATTTGTTGAACTATTTGAATACAGTGCCGGCCTACAGGGAGGCATGCATGGTCCGTAAAGGACGCATAAAGGACACGCATGTTACAGTGCTGGTAGGGGAGAATGGGTTTCTCTCGGACACTTTTACTCTAATCGCCGATCGGCCGCAGCGGGTATGTCACGTGACTGTAAGGACGAGATTTCAAAGACCGAGTACTCTGTCCCCGAATGTATGTGACAACGACCATTTCAGCAGAATTTAGTGTATATAGGATCTTTGGTGTTGGTTTCAGGGGAAGGCTGAAATATCAAGAGAGATAATTAAGTGAGGCAATAAAAAGGAGAGTAAGATATCTAGGAATTTTCCTTGCAGCCTCTCAGCAGGTCGTCCTTGGCAAACTCTGTAAACTTATTTTTAAAAACCTTTTCTGATGAATTTTATTTTACAAGAAACGCGTACAATAAAAGGTTTGAGCAGCAGTCGAAAGGCGAAAGGGACGCTAGAAAGGGTTCTAACACCGAAACGCGTACAATCGAAAGTTTGAGCAGCAGTCGAATGGCGAAAGGAACGCTAGAAAGGGTTCTGTCAAAGAGTTCTGGGATCACAGGGCAGCCTGTAAACTGTAAACAGCCGGAGTGTCTTGATGCGATGTAATTGAAAGGAGAGGGAGGGACAGACTGACTGTTTGACTAATTGAGTGACTGAGTGACTGAGTGACTGACTGACTGACTGACCGGCCCATCACAACAATGCATACATAAACTGCTTCCATCTGAGGAATTCAGTGTACTTTAGTAACAATCAGAATGTATGGTGCAAAGGACATATTATTATACATGTATACTATTGTCTGGTATGCCAATACATGTATGTGCAAGTGATAGGTTAAGCTAGTCAATAGTCAGACACAAGTTTCTCGTTGTTGGTCATCTTCTGAACAAGTAAGAAGCTGGTCTTGTAAACAGATGGCATCATGAGGACTGATTGCCACCGTGCGTGTTTTTGTGCATACATGTCCATCTATTAAAAAAGTGACATCAGAGGCTTCAGTACATGTGATGTATTGTTTCATTACACAGGACATAATGAAACAGAAAGTGTTTCTCATTCTCGATTATACCACATAAGGAGCAATGTTGGTCTTTGCCGTGACTGTGCATGAATTGATTGTTACAACGTAATTCACTCACTCCAAATCTCTGACTTGTTTAATGGCAGAGACGTCTAGATACTTTTGCATTCTAACGTGGTTTGAAATGATTTTCATGTTTTTAATCTTGCTCTATCGTGGATTCTGTTATTTCAGCTCTGCCTGTAGCATTCATGCAAACTAGTTTTCAAATTTCCGATAAAGCTTCTCTCAGTCGTAATGCCTCCATATCTCCAGATATTCACATAGCCAGCCTAACACAAAGTATTTGTAACTTACTCTGCCCAACTGAGATCATCTACGCCCTTTGTGCTGGATAGCATACGGTAGGCTTGCTTAGGTAGCCTGTCATCGGACAGGTTGGTAAGTTATAGCCCGTGCTTCATAGGTTTTATTGTACTGTTGAAAGCAAGGGGAAACGTTCCTGATCTCCGTAGACCAAGTTGTCGGGCATTTTATGATCACGTTTAAGAAACGTTTGCAGGTAAATAGGTGGGCCTTTTCTATGCATTTGTGTTCCTCAAGATCCCATATCTCTGAAGCATAGAATAAAGAAGGCTGAAACTGTGCGTCAAAGAGACGAAAAAACATTTTATGTATAATATTCTGAAAACTCCTAATCATTCAAAACAGGTGCATTGTCTTTTTTTTCTATCTGAAAAAATCCAGACAATCTAAGGATACTGCTGTTGAGAGTGTAATAGAGAAGACAGGACGCCAACATGTATCACTCCGTCATAACATCCAGTTGTTATCCATTCAAGGACCATTTTTCACCGTGAGCGAGATGTCTTCCTCTCCAGATAAACATTACATTGGTCTCACTGGAATTCATTTCTGGACCAATGTTGTGACGCAATCGCAAGGTTATCTTTCTGAGTTTGAAATCTCTTGGGTGTGGTGATCAAAAGTGCCACATCGTCTGCAAAGATGAGGAAATAAAACGCAGTCTTTCATGTTACCATTTGGACGCCATGTTTACTGTTTCCATGAACACAATCTGCAACTTGGTTGATGAAGAGAGACAACAGCATCGATGACTTTAAGGCACCCTCTTTGTACCGATGGGTCAGTCAATGAACTTGGAGAGGATACCCTAGCATTGGACACAAAGTTTCACTCCAGCGTACACACATTTAGCATATTAATACAGTTTTCTTAACATTTGATTGTGCAAGTGCATTCAAAAGGATGATGGTCAGAGGAATTGAAGTCTTTCTTTGTATTTGTTTAATGCTACATGTAGTTTCCCTCTGCCCCCTTAATACACGTTTGGTAACCATGCAGTGCAGCGTCCACCTAGCACCCTCACGTTCACATGTGGACAGTGGAATCTATGCTGGTGTCACGAATTTCAGAGGCAAATCTGAGGGATGCACTACAGTCAGGTGTCTGAGGCTTGTGAAAATAAACCAGTTGGACCGAAATCCTCTTGCGTCGACCTTTATATGTTTTCATCCCAGATGAGTTTTTAAAAAGTCTCAGTTTATCTTTTTATCTTCATTTCTGCTGCTAGCGTTATCTTCAGGGGAAGGCAAAAATTTCAAGAGAGATAAATGCCGCAAAATAAAAAAGGTAAGTGTGAAATCTCGATGGAATTTTCCTGCCAACCTCTATGCAAGTCGTCCTTGAGAAACTCTATAAACAGCCGAAACATCTGCCAAGAAGACTCAGTGCGATCAGAGAGGGAGGCAAGGAGGGAGAGAAAGCCCTGAAGTCTTCCTCTGCACACCAGCCATCTCCAGAAAAGCCAGCTCTGCCCGCACTGGCTGCACCTTGCAGCTGTAGCAGGTATGTCTGGCTGTGCTTGCCCCAGTCTCCACGTCTCGCTCTTATCAAAGAAACGTTCTTGACTCTAAGAGAAAAGCGTCACAACTGTTTTATGGAACGTTGTTTCTGAAGGGATATATTTCGCGCATTTTGTCTTGGAAAAACTTCCAGAACAATGGTCCAGAGTTTAGTTAAACTAAAAACATCATCTCCACTGAGAAAGACTGTCAGTATACAGTATTCTTGGAAATGCGTTCGAATGCTGATATCCTGTATCCCTCTCAGCATGATCAGTGGATCCTAGTCTCAATTTTGAAGTTTTCTGAACCAGAACTTCATATACTGGAGGAATTCTTCTCGGAGTTTCCGTACGAAAGTTAGGAAGTTTTAAAATGCTATCCATCCATCCATCCATCCATCCATCCATCCATCCATCCACACACACACACACACACACACCCGTCCATCCATCCATCCATCCATCCATCCATCCATCCATCCATCCATCCATCCATCCATTCATCATCTTCTATCCATGCATGCCTTCATCTATTATCCATCCATCCATCCTTCATTCATCCATCCATCTTCTCTCCATGCATGCATCCATCCACCCGTCATTCGTCCATGCATGCATGCATCTGTCCACTCATCGTTTGTAGAGATATTATATGTCGCTTACCTTACCCTGCGTTCCGTTGCACTCTGCTTCATCTCTGCTACGGTGTAGCAGGCTTAGGAGTTTCGATTGGTCGGTTTCTTAAATTATTTTAAAAGCACGTTACCATTAAAAGTAGAGGGTTTTGGAGGCCCCCTTTGAATACACGAATCCCCAATATTATTTCACACTCAAATTTATCACTCTTGATCGAAGAAACGATTTAATAAAAGTATTACGGAACGCAGGGATAGCTACTACATGTTTATCTACATTTTCAGTCAGTATTTAAACATGCCATGTATTCTTTCTCGGTAGCTTCAATCTAAACAGTTCTCTACGTACCTGTCGATGACGTTTTGACTTGAATACCTTTGACAACTCAACGGACTTGCTGTATCAGTGTTGCTGTGACTACTGCTTCCCTCGTGCCTGACTGGCCTCGTTCCACAGTGGCTCTGTACACTTGCAGACATGGCCGCGTCAAGCGCCCTGACGGTGCTTCTGTTCAGCGTCGTTCTCTGCACACATGGGGCGGAGCAGCGGCCTCCACGTGGAAGGCACAGCAAGCGGGACACCACGGCTTCCATCTTTTCCTTCTTCAGCAACGTGGAGCAGAGGCTGACTGCACTGGAGGCCAGGCGAGACAACAGCACGGAAGAGCGACTGGCACGGCTTGAGGCAGAGATGAAAGGGGAGGTGGAAGATAAGCTGCAAACTGTGCAAGAGAACCTGCAAGTTGTGCAAGAAGGCATGCAGAGGCTGGAGTCCAAGGTCTCTGAGTTGCTGAGGGTCATGGATCAGAGGGTGGCAGAGATGGTGCAGGCCAAGGCCTCTCTGGAGGCCACCAAGGCCGAGTCCAGTCCTGCCGTCTGCCGTTACCAGTTCCAATACCAGTACGAGAAGGAGGCTCCCCGCCACTCTGGCGACCACCAGCGTGTGGCCAAGCTGGAGGCAGAGCTGTCCAGGCTGCTAGAGAAGGTGTCGGCCCTGGACAAGCGCCTGCAGGACAACGACCAGAGTGTAGGCAGCCTTCACAACGCCAGCGTGCTCGCCATGGATGGCGTGCTGCACACCGTGACGGAGTTGGCGGCTGCTTGGAACAAGTCGTCAAGTCCACAGAAGTTTGTTTCTTCTCCCGTCTCTCATCTGTCTGTTGATGGGAAGACTGTCGACTCGTCACCTGAGATTGCTGATGCCCTAGCTGCCACCTTTTCCCGTAACTCGTCTATTTCTTTCTGTAATCCGTCTTTCCAACGGAACAAAGCGGATCGGGAAAGGGTTACCCTCAGGTTCTAGTCAGACGACTCTGAAGTTTATAATCTGCCTTTTTCTCTGCGGGAGCTTCTCGACTCTTTGAGAAACGCCCATGATACGTCTCCTGGTCCTGATGGCATTCTTTATCAGATGCTCAAGCATCTGCCTAAGCCATCACTCCTGTTATTACTTGAGATTTTTAATACTATTTGGTCTTCGGATTCTTTCCCACCTTCGTGGCGGGAGTCTATTGTCGTTCCGGTTCTCAAACCGGGTAAAGATCCCAAAGACCCTGTAAATTACCGTCCAATATCCCTCACAAGTTGCGTCTGTAAGACCTTAGAGCGAATGATTAATGCCCGGCTCGTCTGGTTCCTGGAGAAGCATGGGGTCCTCAGTGCCGTCCAGTGCGGCTTCAGGAAGCGGCGCAGTACGGCTGATCATCTCGTCCGTCTTGAGAGCCTCGTGCGGGACGCTTTTTTGCGTCAGGAACATTGTGTGGGAGTGTTTTTTGACCTCGAGAAGGCCTACGACACTACGTGGAGATATGGCATCTTGTCCGATCTCCACGCCATGGGTCTTCGAGGTCGACTCCCACATTTTATACGTAATTTCCTGCGTGATCGCTCGTTTCGAGTCCGCGTTGGACCGGTTTTGTCACAGTCTTATCCTCAGGATATGGGTGTCCCTCAGGGCAGCATTCTGAGTGTGACACTTTTTAGTGTAAAAATTAACAGTATTGTAAAATGTCTTCCTCCCGGCGTTCCCTCTTTTTTATACGTAGATGATTTTTTAATTGTTTGCCATGCCAAGAGCATGGATCTTATAGAGAGGCAGTTGCAACTGTCTCTCAATCGTCTTGTGGATTGGTCGGAATCAAACGGTTTTAAATTTTCGTCATCAAAAACTGTGTGCATGCATTTTTGTGCATGTCGCAGATTACACCCTGATCCCGTTTTGTTTCTAGATGCATTCCCTTTGCCTGTCGTGGAGGAAACCAAGTTTCTTGGAATCCTCTTCGACAGACGTTTAACTTTTATACAGCATCTTCAATATTTACGTGTGAAGTGTACCAGGGCACTCAATCTACTTCGAGTAGTTGCTCACTCCCACTGGGGAGGTGGTAGCAGTGTTTTACTACTACTGTATCGTGCCTTGGTACGCTCCAAGCTAGATTACGGTTGTTTTGTGTATGGGTCAGCTCGCAAGTCGTACTTGTTGATGCTCGACCCAATACACCATCAGGGATTACGATCGGTCCTCGGTGCCTTCCGCACCTCTCCTGTGGAGAGTTTATATGCGGAGGCGCGCGAGCCTCCACTTTATTTACGTAGGCGCAAGCTTGCCTTGCAATACATCTTTCGTGTGGGTTCTGACCCGACCAATCCTTCTTATCACTGTGTTGTCCGGCCGAAGTTTCCGCATCTTTACGCGGCCAAGCCCAGCTGTATCCCCCCGTTGGGCATACGAGTTGAGGAGGATATCGCGGCGGCAAACGTTCGGTTGGACAACATTTTTATATACCCTTTATATCTGTCACCACCGTGGCTCCTGCCTGAGCCTGTTGTTTTACTCAATTTAGCGAGATTTTTCAAGAGTGCTGCCCTTTCTCACACGTACAAGGGTGCATTCCGGGAAATATTATCTAAATATGCACTTTTTTACCGACTGTATACAGATGGTTCGAAAGACGGGGATCGTGTGGCGGCAGCTGTTGTCGCCAGCGACTCCGTCTTTCGTTTTCGCCTTCCGGATGGGACTTCAATTTACTCTGCAGAACTTAGTGCACTTGAGGCCGCTCTTGGCGTAGTCCAGAGCAAGAGACTGCCACGAGCCCTTGTGGTCTCTGACTCGCTATCAGCCTTACAGGCTCTGCGGGGTAGGGAGATTTCCCATCCTTATCTGTTTGGTATATTTGTCCGTCTGTGTCGACTACAGTGTGGGGGTACTGAGGTCGTCTTCTGCTGGGTCCCTAGCCATATGGGCATCCCGGGGAACGAGAGAGCAGATCAGGCTGCCAAGTCTGCTCTCTCCCTTCCTGTGTCCCCGGGCAGGGTCCCGGCGGGCGACCTGGTACCCCGTATTAATAAATATATTTCTAACCTGTGTCAGGCTGACTGGGACGGCAGAGCACGTAACAAACTTCATGAAGTATCTTCCGTGTGGGGTGAGCGACTCTCCCCCACATCGCTCACGAGAAGAGAGGAAGTTGTGCTCTGCCGTTCTCGGATCGGCCATTCTGTTTTGACACACTCCTATTTGTTGCGGTCGGAGCCTCCACCGGAGTGCCGCAACTGCCAGTGCAGGCTTACCATGCGGCACGTTCTGGTGGAGTGCCCTCGACTTGCTCATCTACGGAGTGGGTCGGGCAGTCTGTCTGACATTTTTAAAGATCCTCTTGCTGTGATAATTTTTTTATATAGATTCTGAGTATTATTCTCGTATATGAGTTGTACTATATCTTAATTGTTTTCGATATTTCCCTACTTACCTCTTCTGTGGTAATCTTTTAATTGCATATTTTTATTCAGTGAAAGTTTGTTGTGGCCTTGAATGACCTTAAAACCTGATGAGCCCTTGGGCTCCATCCACCTATCCCTCAATGCATTGTCGGTGTCAAGGACATCGAGATGTGACCTTTTGCCCTTTCGTTATTATGCTTTTTCGTGTTTGAAGACTATGCACTGCCTTTGCTGGCTGTTGGGCTGTGGGACTAGACTTTATTGATTTTATATCACTAGTTTAGTGAATTGTACTTTACTCCGCTGTCGCGGAGAGTTATAATTATTATCATGGTGGAAGTGTTTTTTAAAGTTGTGGCCTTATATAGCCTACAAGGCTGATAGGCCCTTAAACTCAATCCATCCATCCCTCTCTCTCCGTCTCCCCCCCCCCCCCCTCTTTCCGTCTCCCCGTCTCCCCCCACCCCCCCCCCCCCCACCTCTCCGTCTCACTCCCTCTCTCTCCGTCTCCCCCCCTCCCTTTCTGTCTCCCCGTCTCCCCCCTCTCTCTCTCCGTCTCCCCGTCTCCCCCCCCCCCCACTCTGTCTCCGTCTCCCCCCCCCCCACCTCTCTCCGTCTCCCCGTCACCCACCCCCTCTCTCTCTCCGTCTCCCCGTCTCCCCCACCCCCTCTCTCTCCGTCTCTCCCCCTCTCTCTCCCCGTCTCTCTCCCCCCCCTCTCTCTCTCTGTCTCCCCGTCTCCCCCCCCCCCTCTCTCATCTCCCCCTCACCTCTCTCCGTCTCCCCGTCTCCCCCCCCCCCCCCACCTTTCTCTCTCCATCTCCCGGTCTCCCCCCCCCCCCCCTCCGTCTCTCCGTCTATCCATCTCTCCCCCCCCCCCTCTCTCTCCGTCTCCCTCCCTCTCTCTCCGTCACCCCCCACCCTCTTTCCGTCTCCCCGTCTGCCCCCCCCTCTCTCTCTCCGTCTCCCCCCCTTCTCTTTCCGTCTCCCCGTCTCCCCCCCCCCCTTACTCTCTCCGTCTCCCCGTCTCCCCCCCCCCCCTCTCTCTCCGTCTCCCCGTCTCCCCCCCCCCCCCACTCTCTCTCCGTCTCCCCCTCACCTCTCTCCGTCTCCCTCACCCCCCTCTCTCTTTCCATCTCCCCGTCTCCCTCCCCCCTCTCTCTCCGTCTCCCCCCTCTCTCTCCGTCTCCCCCCTCTCTCTCCGTCTCCTCGTCTCCCCCCCCCCCCTCTCTCTCCGTCTCCCCCTCTCTCCATCTCCCCGTCTCCCTCACCCCCTCTCTCTCCGTCTCCCCCCTCTCTCTCCGTCTCCCCCTCTCCGTCTCCTCGTCTCCCTCCCCCCCTCTCTCTCCATCTCCCCCCTCTCTCTCTCCATCTCCCCGTCTCCCACTCCCCCTCTCCCCGTCCCCCCCCCCTTTCTCTCCATCTCCCCGTCTCTCCCCCCCCCCCTCTCTCGCAGTCTCCCTCCCTCTCTCTCCGTCTGTCCCTCCCTCTCTCTCTCCGTCTCCCTCCCTCTCTCTCCGTTGCTCCCTCCCTCTCTCTCCGTCTCCCCCCCTCTCCCTCCTCTCTCCGTCTCCCTCTCCCCTCTCTCTCCGTCTCCCTCCCCTCTCCCCGTCTCTCCCTCCCTCTCCCCGTCTCCCCGTCTCTCTCTCCCTCTCCCCGTCTCCCCGTCTCTCTCTCCCTCTCTCCCGTCTCCCCGTCTCCCCCCCCCCCCCCCTCTCTCTCCGTCTCCCTCCCTCTCTCTCTCCGTCTTTCCCCTCCCCCCCCTCTCTTTCCGTCTCCCCGTCTGCCCCCCCCCCCTCTCTCCGTCTCCCCGTCTTCCCCCTCCCCTCTCTCTCCGTCTCCCTCCCTCTCTCTCTCCGTCTCCCTCCTTCTCTCTCCTCTCTCCTCTCCTCTCTCTCTCCTCTCTCCTCTCCTCCTCCCCCCCCTCATTCCGTCTCCCCGTCTGCCCCCCCCCCCCCCTCTCTCCGTCTCCCCGTCTTCCCCCCCATTCTCTCTCTCCGTCTCCCTCCCTCTCTCTCCGTCTCCCCCCTCTCTTTCCGTCTCCCTGTCTGCTCCCCCCCCCCCCTCTCTCTCTCCGTCCCCCCGTCTTCCCCCCCCCCCACCACCACCCCACTCTTTCTCCGTCTCCCCCCCCCCAGTCTTCCCCCCACCACCACCACCACCACCCCACTCTTTCTCCGTCTCCCCCCCCCACCTCTCTCCGTCTCTCCGTCTTCCCCCTCTCTCTCTCCGTCTCCCCGTCTCCCCCACCCCCTCTCTCTCCGTCCCCCCCCCCCCTCTCTCTCCGTCTCCCCCCCCCCCTCTCTCTCCGTCTCCCCCCCCCCCTCTCTCTCTCTCCCCGTCTCCCCCCCTCTCTCTCCGTCTCCCTCCCTCTCTCCCCGTCTCCCCCCCCCCCTCTCTCCATCTCCCCCCTCTCTCTCCGTCTCCCTCCCTCTCTCCCCGTCTCCCCCCCCCCCCTCTCTCTCCATCTCCCTCCCTCTCTCTCCGTCTCCCTCCCCTCTCTTTCCGTCTCCCCGTCTCCCCCCCTCTCTCTCTCCTCTCCCCGTCTCCCCCCCCCCCCCCTCTCTCTCCGTCTCCCCGTCTCCCCCCCCCTCTCTCTCCGTCTCCCTCCCTCTCTTTCCGTCTCCCCCCCCTCTCTTTCCGTCTCCCCGTCTCCCCCCCCCCCCCCCCCCCCCCGAACACTCCTCAGCCACCACGTCACCAACTAATGCTAAAAGTAATCACAATCAAAACAAAATCACGTGCACACACCATACGGCACATTCCGTTCATAACAGGAGCGGTGTGCGACACTGGAGCGAATGAAGCCCAGGGAGACGGGTGAGTGGTGATTTTATCCGCTATCATTTCATATTGTAAATACCGCGTATGTATGATGATTGATAGTGAAGGAACGGATGAGTTAGTTTGTGTTGTTTTCAAGGTTCTTCTTCAAGATACGAGTCCAGTAAGACGAACTGAGGCTCGGACAGAGATACTATAGTGTCTCTGGCTCGGAGTTCTCCTCGGCGGGTGCCGGTGTGGAGACTGTCGGCGGGGGCCCGCTTGGTCACCTATTGAGCGTGTAGGCGGGGGCCCGCTTGGTCACCTATTGAGCGTGTAGGCGGGGGCCCGCTTGGTCACCTATTGAGCGTGTAGGCGGGGGCCCGCTTGGTCACCTATTGAGCGTGTAGGCGGGGGCCGTTATGTAGCGCCCTGTGTACTGATGTTGGCCGAGGCTGCTTGAGTGGGTGCCGTACGACTGTTTCGTTGAATACACCTCATTCATACATCTATGCTGGTGTTTGCGTCTTTTCTTTTTTCTTTTTCATTGTGCGGGCTAGGTTAACCGTCGGCCCACTTAGCCGGTCCGTAACACCTCCCTCCCTCCCCCCTCCATCCCTTCATCCCTCCCTCCATCCCTTCATCCCTCCCTCCATCCCTTAATCCATCCCTTCATCCCTCCCTCCATCCTTCCCTCCATCCTTCCCTCCATCCTTCCCTCCATCCTTCCCTCCCACCTCCATCCCTCCCTCCATCCCTTATCCATCCCTTCATCCCTCCCTCCATCCCTTCCTCTCCCTCCATCCCTTCATCCATCCCTTCATCTCTCCCTCCATCCCTCCCTCCATCCTTCCCTCCATCTCTCCCTCCTTCCCTTCATCCCTCCCTCCCTCCCATCATCTCTCTCTCCATCCCTTCATCCATCCCTCCATCCCTCATCCTCCCTCCTCCACCCTCCTCATATCTCCTCCATCCCTTCCTCCATCCCTTCATCCATCCCTCCATCCCTCCCTCCCTCCCTCCATCTCGTTCATCCCTCCCTCTCTCCCTCCATTCGTTCATCCCTCTCTCCCTCCCTCCATTCCTTCATCCCTCCCTTCATCCCTCCCTCCATCCCTCCCCTTCCTCATCCTCCCTCCATCCCTCCCCCATCCTCCCTCCATCCCTCCCCCATCCTGTGTCCCTCCATCCCTCCCTCCATCCCCCATCCCTCATCCCTCCTCCATCCATCCCTCATCCTCCTCCTCCATCCCTCCATCCTCCCTCCTCCTTCATCTCTCCTCTCCTCCCTTCATCCCTCCTCGTCCTCCCTCCCTCCTCCCTCCTCTCCTCCATCTCTCCCTCCATCCTCCTCCTCCCTCCCTCCTCATCCCTCCTCATCCCTCCCTCCTCATCCCTCCCTCCATCCTCCTCCATCTCCTCCCTCCATCCCTCCCTCCCTCCCCCATCATCCCTCTCTCCTCCTCATCCCTCCCTCCATCCCTTCTCCATCTCCTCCATCCTCCTCCCTCCATCCTTCACCCTCCCTCCTCCTCTCCTCCCTCCTCCCTCATCCTCCTCCTCCTCATCCCTCCCTCCTCCCTTCCTCCTCCCTCCATCCCTCCATCCCTCCCTCCTCCTCCTCCTCCATCCCTCACTCCCTCCTCCTCTCCCTCTCTTCCTCCCTCCTTCCCTCCCTCCTCCATCCTCATCCCTCTCCTCCCTCCATCCTCCTCCCTCATCCTCCTCATCCTCCTCTCCTTCCTCCATCCCTCATCCTCCCTCCATCCCTCCCTCCATCCTCTCCTCTCCCTCCTCCTTCATCCCTCCCTCCATCCTTCCTCCTCCCTCCTCCTCCTCTCCTCCTCCTCATCATCCTCCCTCCATCCCTCATCCTCCTCATCCTCCCTCCCTCCCTCCTCCTCCCTCCTTCCTCCTCCCTCCTCCATCCCTTCATCCCTACCTCCATCCCTTCACCCTACCTCCATCCCTTCACCCCTCCCTTCATTCATCCCTCTATCCATCTCTCCATCCCTCCCTCCCTTCATCCCTCCCTCCCCTTCATCCCTCCCTCCCCTTCATCCCTCCCTCCCCTTCATCCCTCCCTCCCTCCCTCCTTTCATCCCTCCCTCCCTCCCTCCTTTCATCCCTCCATCCCTCCCTCCTTTCATCCCTCCATCCCTCCCTCCATCCCTTCCTCCATCCCATCCCTCCATCCCTCCCTCCATCCCTCCCTCCATCCCTCCATCCCTCCATCCCTTCATTTTATTCTCTCCATCCATCCCTCCCTCCCTTCATCGTTTTCTCCCTCCCTCCCTCCCTCCTTCTGTCCGTCTCTCCCTCCCTCCGTCCCTCCCTCTGTCCATCCTCCCTCCCTCTCTCCCTCCCTTCATCCCTCCCTCCCTCCCTCCCTCCCTTCATCCCTCCATCCCTTCATCGTTTTCTCCCTCCCTCCCTCCCTCCCTCCCTCCCTCCCTCCCTCCCTCTTCCCTCCCTTCATCCCTCCCTCCATGCCTTCATCCCTCACTCCCTCCCTTCATCCCTCCCCCCTTCATCCCTCCCTCCCTCCCTCCTTTCATCCCTCCATCCCTCCCTCCTTGCAATCCTCCATCCCTCCCTCCATCCCTCCCTCCATCCCTCCATCCCTTCATTTTATTCTCTCCCTCCATCCCTTCATCGTTTTCTCCCTCCCTACCTCCCTCCCTCCCTCCCTCCCTCCCTCCCTCCCTTCATCCCTCCCTACATCCCTTCACCCCTACCTCCATCCCTTCACCCTACCTCCATCCTTTCATCCCTCCCTTCATTCATCCCTCCATCCATCCCTCCATCCCTCCATCCATCCCTCCATCCCTCCCTCATCCCTCCCTCCCTCCCTTCATCCCTCCCTCCCTCCCTCCCTCTCTTTCATCCCTCCATCCCTCCCTCTTTTCATCCCTCCCCCTCCCTCCCTATCCATCCCTTCATTTTATTCTCTCCCTCCCTCCTTCCCTCCCTCCCTCCTTTCATCCCTCCCTCCCTCCATCCCTCCCTCCATCCCTCCCTCCATCCCTCATTTTATTCTCTCCCTCCCTCTCTCCCTCCTTTCATCCCTCCCTCCATTCCTTCATTTTATTCTCTCCCTCCCTCCCTCCCTCCCTCCTTTCATCCCTCCATCCCTCCCTCCATCCCTTCATTTTATTCTTTCCCTCCCATTATATGTGCCTACATTCATCCATCCCTTCATGTATCCCTCCATTTCCTTATTCTTTCATCCCTCTGTCCCTCCCTCTATGCATTCTTCCATTCATCCATCCCTTCATCCATCACCCATCCATCCATCCATCGCTTCATCTCTCACTTCCTCTTTATTACATACCTCCATTCATCAATCCCTCCCTTCCTTTCTACCTGCACCGGAGACACTATGATATAAGTGACTGCTGACTGACCTCTCAGTGTATAGTCTAAATATAGTCACAGTGCTGTCTGAGCCGCTCCGCCTTAGTTCTGGCAAAGATCGTTTCCGATGTCTACAGAATGGAGCAGCTAATCGAAGAGATACTTGAGGAAAGTACGCAGCATTTACTAAAAATAAGTAATTGAAAAGAAGGAATGAACATTGAAATAGTATATTATACATAATTGTCAATCTATAGCTACATCTGCTCGGACAGCGTAGATGAGTGTAACATTTATGACCGAGATAATACACGACAGACAAAGAGCGAGTGGACGCTTCATGAAGTCTGTTGGCAATTATATTATCAATCAGAGAAGATTTTTTTAATAAGTAGGATGGTGTTGTAAGTTAGAGGCACCGCTGCTTAACGTATGAAATACATTGAACAGGTTAAAGATACTGCGTCTAGCGTTATACATGTACAGCTATTGACGGCGGTCAGTTTCTATGTATATATGCCTGATACATGGAATTTGTTATTGTTGTGAATGTTCTAGATCATACGAGTATGACGTCGCGCAATCAGGCTGTTTTGTGTTTACATCGGTCTCTCTGTTAGGTCGTTGCCCAATCACGTGGTCGAGTGGGGCTAAATTTGTCTTGACTGTGTCACGTGACGTCATTCGTGAAATTTCCAGGCAGTGGAGTAGATCGTACGGTTTTCTGGAAGTGTCTGGAACCTGTGTAGAGGGTATATAAGCCCGACAGACACAGACACGAGAGAGAAGATATGACAGAGTTAAGGAGAGAGCTTAACTAGAGGATAAACGAGTCCTCCTTTGTAAGGAGTGAGTCCTCTCCGGCGTAGCACTACGCGAAGAGTGAAGTTGTTACCACGATTACTGTTTATTGATTTTCACCGCTGTGTAGCGATCAGTGCGTGAATAAAGTTTATCGAAAACGACCACCAACGTTTGTGAACTTCGACATCCCGGCGCAAGCTAGGAGAACCCCCGGACAACAGGATATTGCAAAGAGAGCGAGTGCAACATTATCGTCGTTGTGTTTTCTTATTCTGTGGAAAGACAGCCCTCTATTTAGGCATGTGCAGGCTCCTCAACCAACAATTGCAAAGTTATTTCCGGGCATGCTGTGTCAAAACCCTCTGATTCCCACAGACGTAGAGTAGCTGGAATGGTTCTACTGTGCTTTTAAGCAGACGCTACGTCAAAGAACACACTTCATCTTCAACGAATTGTCAGTCCAACTTCAACCTCTGACTCTACAATCCGTAAATGAAAATGTTTTTGCCCAAATGAATTTAGCTAGAGATGATAAAGCACAGTACAAGAAATAAGCATTACATTCTATTGCTGTGGGGACAGTGGAACCGGCTCAGACTTAGACCGGAAGAGAGCATTGCCAGAACTTTGGTTTCCTGCACGAGACGGCACTGGCAGACGCGTTTTGCGCAGACAGCGATCCACTTACTGTAGTATCTCTGCCTGCACCCCTCAGTTCTGACACCACATCGAAATGGCATCCCCGCCTTGCACGGAAAACAAACGGGTCTTGTTTCCAACATAATCCTTCTCTCTGCTGATAGCGTGTCCCCAGTGATAACTGAAGAAAGTGAGAGGCAAGGCGGGAAGGGGAGAAGGGGGGAAGGAGATAAGCTGAGGAGGGGGTGGGGGATGCAGGGGTGGGTGGGTGGGAAGGAGTGGGCTAGGGTGTCACAGTCGGGGAAAGAAGGGGAAGGAGAAATGCAAAGGACAGCGTGTTGGTTCAATGGAAGGCTGAAACATCAAGAGATAAGCGAGGCAATAAGATATCTAGGAACACTCCCGCCAGCCTCTCTGCAAGTCGTCCTTGAGAAACTCTATAAACAGCCGAAACATCTGCCAAGAAGACTCAGTGCGATCAGAGAGGGAGGCAAGGAGGGAGAGAAAGCCCTGAAGTCTTCTTCTGCACAGCAGCCGTCTCCAGAAAAGCCAGCTCTGCCCGCACTGACTGCACCTTGCAGCTGTAGCAGGTATGTCTGGCTGTGCTTGCCCCAGTCTCCACGTCTCGCTCTTATCAAAGAAACGTTCTTGACCCCAGTCAAATCCAAACTCTTCTCTCTGCAAGTGAACTTTGTATTTCTGATGTGAAACAGTGGATGACACAGAACAAACTCAAACTTAATGATTCAAAGACCGAAGCTCTCCTGGTTGGCGGTAGAGGCAAATACGAACAGGCCCTGAAACTAACCATAGGTCAGAGTGAGATAGAATTCTCAAAGCCTGTTAGAAACTTAGGTGTCATGTTCGATGATGATCTTTCTAAGAGAGTTCATGTGAACAAAGTTTGCCAGTTAGCTTACTACGAGTTAAGGAAAATTAGCACTATTCGTCACTATCTTTCACAACAGGCCACTCAAACCCTTGTCACTTCCCTTGTTCTGTCCCGTCTTGATTATGGAAATTCTCTTCTTGCCGGCATTCCTGACACTCTGCTAAACAAACTGCAAAAAGTCCAAAACACTGCATGCTGTTAGATTAGTTTTTAGATGTCCCAAGAGAACTCTCACATCCAAACTCCTTCGTTCACTGCATTGGCTCCCCGTCGCTCAGAGGATAGAGTATTAGCTAGCCACTATGTGTTTCAACTTCTTCAATCAAACTGCACCACACGCACTCAAAGAAATTCTCACTGCCTACACCCCCGCTAGAAATAACCGTTCAGCTGCAGACACCAAAACGTTAATGTCCTCCGTCGCAAAAAGAAAACCCAAGGACAGCGAGCTTTTTCTTATATCGGCCCTGTAACGTAGAATAGCCTACCTTTCCCTGTCCATTACTCTGATTTCATGTCCCAGTTCAAAACTTCCCTTAAGACACACCTGTTCCGGTCAGTCTTTCTTGACGAGCAGTGGGGTGCTTCACAAGGCGCCTCTTTTATGTTTCGTGTTTTGTTTATTGGCTGCTATGTTAAATAATTGTATTGTATTTAACTCTTCGTTTATTTCAACTGTACAGTGTGCGAGTGTTGTAATGCTTTGTATGAGAGTGGACTTTTCATTGTAAACGCCATGAGCTTGCCTATGAGGGAAGGTATGTGCGTATAAGTAATCTGTATTATTATTATTATTAAGAGAAAAGCGTCACAACTGTTTTATGGAACGCTGTTTCTGAAGGGATTTATTTCACGCATTTTGTCTTGGGAAAACTTCCAGAACAATGCTCCAGAGTTAGGAAAAACTACCAACATCTTCTCCACTGAGAAAAACTGTCAGTATACAGTATTCTTGGAAATGTGTTCAAATGCTGATTTTTGTATCTCTCTCAGCATGATCAGTGGATCCTAGTCTCAATTTTGAAGTTTTCTGAACCAGATTTTCATATGCTGGAGGAATTCTTCTCGGAGTTTCCGTACGAAATTTAGGAAGTTTTAAAATGCCATCCATCCATCCATCCATCCATCCATCCATCCATCCATCCATCCATCCATCCATCCATCCATCCATCCATCCATCCATCCATCCATCCATCCATCCATCCATCCATCCATCCATCCATCCATCCATCCATCCATCCATCCATCCATCCATCCATCCATCCATCCATCCATCCATCCATCCATCCATTCATCCATCATCTTCTATCCATCCATCCATCATCTTCTATCCATGCATGCATTCATCTATTATCCATCCATCCATCCTTCATTCATCCATCCATCTTCTCTCCATGCATGCATCCATCCACCCGTCATTCGTCCATGCATGCATGCATCTGTCCACTCATCGTTTGTAGAGGTATTATATGTCGCTTACCATAGTTACTACATGTTTATCTACATTTTCAGTCAGTATTTAGACATGCCATGTATTATTTCTCGGTGGCTTCAATCTAAACAGTTCTCTACGTACCTGTCGATGTCGTTTTGACTTGAATACCTATGACAACTCAACGGACTTGCTGTATCAGTGTTGCTGTGACTACTGCTTCCTCGTGTCTGACTGGCCTCGTTCCAAAGTGGCTCTGTACACTTGCAGACATGGCCGCGTCAAGCGCCCTGACGGTGCTTCTGTTCAGCGTCGTTCTCTGCACACACGGGGCGGAGCAGCGGCCTCCACGTGGAAGGCACAGCAAGCGGGACACCACGGATCCCCTCGTTGCCTTCGTCAGTGAGGTGAGCAGAGACTGACTGCACTGGAGGCCAGGCGGGACAACAGCACGGAAGAGCGACTCGCACGGCTTGAGGCAGAGATGAAAGGGGAGGTGAAAGATAAGCTGCAAACTGTGCAAGAAGGCATGCAGAGGCTGGAGTCCAAGGTCTCTGAGCTGCTGAGCTCCAGGCTGAGGGTCACGGAGCAGAGGGTGGCAGAGATGGCCAACACCACTGAGGAGCGCCTTGCCTCTCTGGAGGCCACCAAGGCCGAGTCCAGTCCTGCCGTCTGCCGTTACCAGTTCCAATACCAGTACGAGAAGGAGGCTCCCCGCCACTCTGGCGACCACCAGCGTGTGGCCAAGCTGGAGGCAGAGCTGTCCAGGCTGCTAGAGAAGGTGTCGGCCCTGGACAAGCGCCTGCAGGACAACGACCAGAGTGTAGGCAGCCTTCACAACGCCAGCGTGCTCGCCATGGAAGGCATGCTGCACAAAGTGACGGAGTTGGCGGTTGCTTCGGAACAAGTCGTCAAGTCCACAATGAAAAACGCCACTGAGTTTCTCTACGACAGCACTGCATCCATGATGAGAGATGCTGAAGCCCGCCTGCTTGCTGGAGTAGAAAGCAGCACGGCTTTACTGAACTCTGGCGACCACCAGTGTGTGGCCAAGCTGGAGGCAGAGCTGTCCAGGCTGCTAGAGAAGGTGTCGGCCCTGGACAAGCGCCTCCAGGACAACGACCAGAGTGTAGGCAGCCTTCACAACGCCAGCGTGCTAGCCATGGAAGGCGTGCTGCACACCGTGACGGAGTTGGTGGCTGCTTCGGAACAAGTCGTCAAGTCCATCGCAGGGGTGGACCAGACGACCAACAAGCTGGAGACCCGCATGTCCCTCAGGATGGAAGGTAAAAACGCAAGTTGCAGGATAGGAGCACTTTGTTTTTGTTATGAAGTAGACAAAGATAGTGCGTCTTGGTCACGTTGAGGTCAACGTAGGTTTGCATATCCTTGGAAGTAGCTGTTTAGGTGCATAGTGTTTTCGATGCCCATCGATGAAGGAAAATATTGCTGTAACCGGGAAATGTAGTGGTATTCGGAGTTGAACAAACGACGCCTACCCCTTCAAACCGAAGCCGATCAAACGAAGCGACATGCATATCTAGTTCCTCTCATACACCCAACATGGGTCTCCAACTGATAGATTTTGAGAGTGCGTCATCTATCGAACGCTACCAATATTCATGGGCAGAGCATTCATTGTGGGTATATTCCAGTTGCCTGGCAAACAGAGAATACTTGCTGGCTTCCGTTATCACCTTGGTCTTACCGCATCATTCCAGAACAAGCACGATAGTTCCTTTCCTGTCTAAAATGTGCGATGCTACCTCCTTGCTATGAAGTGTCAACCTGAAAAGAAGTTAGCCACACCAAGGCTGGCCGCGAGGGGGAAGACCAGTGGTTGGTGAGACAAGGGGTGCGTTGCCTACGCTAGGTACTCTCCTCGAGGGCAAACCGAGAGCGAGCAAGACGTCTCAGAAACGGCCAATCAACAATTGGCAAGGCGGAAGTCCGAGAGAACATGGCTGCATCCTGGCCTGAGAGTCGGTGAAGAAGTTGCCGATAGACGAAATAATTGACGATACAGACATTACAGCAGTTTTACACTTGATAGAACATACCATGGTGACATCTCGAATGGCAAGGGAACTTTTTCACAGAAATGAAAGCAACCCGGGTTCAATTGTAGGCATTTTTGTCGAAAATGTTGTACTTCGATACACTTCGATCAATTCAAGGGACATACTTCAGAGAGTTGACATGTACGATTATTCGTGTATGCAAACGATAAAAAAAATTCGCCAGTGTTTGTCCAGAAAAAAAACTATACACCTACTCCTCAAAGTATGCAAATGAACACTCGAACAGCAAATACCTCCGTGCACGTACACTTTTCCATTCTCGGACACTGAGAAGCACATTGCAGGCACTATCGTCAATCAGCGGCAACCCAGTTGGCACAGTCTCCGCCATTTTGGTTCATCCGGGCCTCTGCAGCGAAACGCAGCAAGGGACCTCCGGAGCTACCTCGGCCATCCTCCTTTGCAGCGATTGCCTCCTTGTGAACGAGACGCTGTAGGCAACGCCTAGCCCTCGATATTCTCTCGAGATTTCTTGCCTAAGAAACGCGCTCAAAAACTCCAAGCCATGGGGTCACACGACGAGTTACCATACTTTTCCATTCCTTTGCAAATGTATGTGGTCCCTCTTTCTGGTGTGGACGGATAAGTCTTTACAGTGGAACAAATAGCGTTGTGTGTATGTTTGTGCATGTTGTATGTGTGTGTGTATGTCCGTATGTGTGTTCGTGTATTTGTCTTTGAGTGCCTGAAGTTGGAAGATCCACTATACCGAAAGTAATGCTGGTTTTGACCTGAACATTGACAGGCAAACTTGCAGCTAAATGACCTTGGTGTAGATCAAATTAGGCTTATTTAAAACATAAGCTGTTTGGAATAAAACATCTGAATTCGTATTAGAGACCTTAGGATTGTCATGGAACACTTTTTTTAGCACTAAAGTAGGAATCCTCACGGCAAGGTTTGATAGGTACTCAACCATGTCAGTGTTGCAGTTTTGAAGTTACAATGCATAAAGTGTCACGGGCTGTAGCATTGTAGTGTGAACTTTTGATGGTCAGTAGCGCGCTCAACACACTACCGAACTCAGTGACGTCATCTGCGATAGGCGACTTTGCAAGTGTGGAGTGTTTGCGGCGTGGTTGTCTTCAAAGAGCGAATACGTCTGCCGTGGCCATGTTTTCTGTCACTCTCCCCTGTCACTGCACGTCACTCGCACCACTGCCAGTAGGCTATTTTGGCACTGACATTCTCCTTCACTTCTCTCTTTCCCTGTCTCGGCCTCGTCGTGTCCATGTTTGTTCATTCGTCCTCGTTCATTCCTTTGTTTTCCATGTAAATCTAGCGAATAATATGAACAAAATCAGCATGGTATTTGCAGAAAAGTTAGTCAACACACATGAGGAGTGACGCAGTGCATACTGCGAACTTGATACACACAGATAGTTATGGCGTGATGTCGCATCAGTGATCATAAATCAGTTAACAAGTGAAATGCACATATGATTTCAATCATGTAGTTAAATCAGTGAATAATAATTGAATGTGGTTGTGACGGAGAGACTCTTTACATGACTCAGTCATTTTGTTTCTGCTATTGCTGTTGTTTTTGTTACTACTGAGAGAGTAGCAAGAAGAGAAAAAAAAGCATTCTCATTTAGAGGAGCTATCAATATTCTGTATCTGAGGCGCGTGAAAAAGTAAAGCTGGCGTCATCAGAGTGGCGATCTGAATTTTGTCCCGCACTTTCCTTACCACGTGGTCCACCCTGATACACATGCTTCCCTTCTGATGTAGTCATGTGTGCACAGACACAACACCATGGTGTGGCCCTCTAGTACCATAAAGACTTGCCTTCCCTTCTGATGTAGTCATGTGTGCACAGACACAACACCATGGTGTGGCCCTCTAGTACCATAAAGACTTGCCTTCCCTTCTGATGTAGTCATGTGTGCACAGACACAACACCATGGTGTGGCCCTCTAGGTACATACAGACTTGCCTTCCCTTCTGATGTAGTCATGTGTGTAGAGACACAACACCATGGGGTTCTTGCCTACACAGGTGTGTGGCCCTCTAGGTACATACAGACTTGCCTTCCCTTCTGATGTAGTCATGTGTGCACAGACACAACACCATGGGGTTCTTGCCTACACAGGTGTGTGGCACTCTAGGTACATACAGGCCTGCCTTCCCTTGTGATGTAGACATATGTGCACAGACACAACATCATGGGGTTCTTGTCTACACAGAGGTATGTGGCCCTCAGCGGAACAAGATGTGCCAGGATTACTACAATGACGGCCGGAGGATTTCCGGTGTCTACAGCCTGCATCTCGAGGACGGCTTTGGTCCCATGGAAGTCTACTGTGACATGAGCAATGGAACAGGATGGGTGGTCAGTGCTCTCTGTAGTCCTTCTCTGTAGTGGTGTTCGTCCTCGTTGTGAACGCGAAAGTCCATCACTGCGTGTTTTTAAAGGAAACACGTTGGAATCACTTCTATTAAAACTGTTGACAATGAATTGTGTGACTAAACGTTTGCGCTCTCTAATCATTTGAACTGTACTTGCAGATATA
>JAWQFJ010013393.1:22500-25000 GCA_034096865.1 Theodoxus fluviatilis | reverse complement strand
CCCCTGTCTCGATCAAGTCTTCGAATCGAGCGTGGTTGGTAAATTTCTTTCTGCACGGTGACGGTTACATCTAACGAACCAAATCTTTTACAGACAAATTCAGTAACGCTAGTTCGTCGAGATCAAAATAGGAGTC
The DNA here is from genome assembly GCA_034096865.1 of Theodoxus fluviatilis. Taxonomy (NCBI): domain Eukaryota; kingdom Metazoa; phylum Mollusca; class Gastropoda; order Cycloneritida; family Neritidae; genus Theodoxus; species Theodoxus fluviatilis. The sequence goes on along the minus strand of JAWQFJ010013393.1, from coordinate 24,864 downwards.
TAAACTTTCCAGCAATGGTAGAATCTTGCCTGTCGTATAGATCCTGCGCAGATTTTTAGTCTCACTTACTCAGTCACTTCACAGCGTAGCTGGGCAGACATAACGGCGTCCATAGACGAATTCAAAGCCTATCAGACTGCGTCGTTTACTCACATGCTAAGTCCAGGCTGCCAGCGGTGTAGATAGTCCTAGTCGGCGTTAGCGTGGAAGCCATTTTGCCGCCTGCATGTGATACCACGCGAGCTACAGCGAGAAAGGGGCGTGGGTGTGGACGGGACAATAGCTCATCAAAGGGACGTAACTCTAAATTCTGACTTCGCTTCGCATAAATGAAAATCGCTCAAGTTCGCGGTCTCGGTGTAATCGTTGCGTGTGGCTGTCAACCCGATTTTTACACGCACGGTCAGACCGGATCGGGAGCAAAATCGGATTGAAAACCGGTACGTGTATAGGCGCCTTTACTCAGTCTGTGTTGCTGTTCGGTGTCGTCTTATCGCTGTGCATTGGAGACGCAGGCTGAAGTTTTATGGACGCCTGCAGACATTTGAATTGAAGATGTGCTCTTCCTACTCCACTGCTCCGTGTTGTGTTTCGTCCTGAAGACAGCTGCGAGTGCCCTGACCAAACCAGTCTGGGACTCGACGCAGCTGAAGCTGTCCTTGGAGATGGCTGGACTTGTCTGTACGAAACAGCGCATCTGTGCTTGGTGCCTCTGTATCACGTGAAGCAGTTGTGTTTTTTTTTCTTCCATAAACAACCACGGCAATAAAACGAGTCTTGTATCATTTGTTCTGCTGTCTTGTTGTCAGCTTGTCTCGAGGTCACACAGAAGCGGAGGTGGAGTGCTGTGCGCTTGCGCTGACAGCAGTTGTGAGTGAGGAGAGCAGAGGCGCTGTCTTAGAAGCAATCCCAAACGCGTCACACGCCATCCTCTCGCGGGACCAGGGGCGCGTTTCCTCTCGAAAGGTGAAAAAACCAAACTGTTTCGAGACGAGCGCTCACGACGAGCGCCTGCGTGAACAGGTTCGTTTTGGAGAAAAGCTTTGGGCTTCGCCAGCGCTCGCCGCGAACGCTTATCTCGGAACATTATTTTCTGATGCCTTTCGAAACGAAACGCCCCTCTGGTTCCTGCGAGAGGATCGCCTATGATGCGTTAGGATTGTTTCTGCGGAACCCGCTTTAGGTCTAGAGGCTTGTTCAGGAGTACTCAGCGTTGCATGAGCGCTTCCTGTTGGCAATTGAGCGCTCTTTGCCACTCCTGAACGCCTCAGATTTTGTGCAGCGCTTCACTTGTTAAAGGGGAGGTAAATCTTCTGCGCCCCATGTTGTGTTGATAGACGCGAAGAAAGTGTTTTCTTTGCCACAGACATCGTTTATGCACGTTTAAATGTATTCTGCATGAATAAAGTCCACTACTGTGTCATCCTTACTTGCCATTACTCGCGCATACAGAGCGCTTGGGGCAAATAAAGCCCGTTCCAGTCCCAAAATGATGTTTCTGAGGGTTATTTTACGCATCGACGGCCAGTGCGGGATCGAAGACGCCATTTTGATTGTGATGCAAAATCATCTGAAGCACGTCGGATTGGTGATTCCCAGCGCTGCTCAGTGCTGAGTGAATCACGCCCCAAAATTGCCGTTCAGGAGTGAATCACATGCAACGCTGAGCAGCGCTTTGAATCGCTGCGCCTCCTGAACAAGCCCTAGGTCTACGCCATACGGGGCAGTCTTTGCACAAGCAGCGGTCACTGACCACTTCCAGACAACGCCATCCTTCTGGCACGGCTCGCGCCTACGCGTCAACAGTGTGGCAGTGCTGTCGGGGTGGCCAGAGAAAATTCGCACATCTCGATCATTTGAAGTCTAAAAGAACTTCACTGATTCCGTCTACATTTGCCATTTCTAGTTTTGATGGTAAAGTGTTCGTCCTGGTATTTTTTTGAATTGCCGACGCATGCACATAGGACTTTGCCTCAGTGGCGGAAAGTTGACGTTGGTGGTGGCGCCCTCATGTGTGGAGGCCCAGGATGCAAGGCAAGGGAGGCCACTCCCTGCTGCAGGTTGAGTGTGCCTGGAGTGGCAGTCGGGGCTGCAGAGCAACTGTTCCGGAAGAGGAAGCTGAGGGCTGCAGCCTGTCTCGCCCAGCCATGGAACCTCTGACGTGCTTCCGGCAGCACCCAAGGTGTCACGTGACGGTGTCCATCCCAGATTTCCTACAGGCTTCCCTGAGGACTTGCAGGACTGATTTGGACATCACAGGTAGTAAATATTTGATCAAGTAAGAAGGAGGGTAGGGGTGGGGTGGGGTGGGGTGGTATAGTGGTGGGGTGAGGAGATGGTGCTGTGGTGATGTGGTTGGGTAGT